>JAJEJO010002292.1:96314-117206 GCA_020662805.1 Glaucomys volans | reverse complement strand
AAAAAAAAAAAAAAAAAAGAGAGAGAGAGAGAGAGAGAGAGAGACAGACAGACAGACAAACAGAGCTCAAACCCTCTTGTCCTTATAACTTTGGGCTCTTTCAGAATTCTCTGACTCAATGAATGCCCCCATCCCACCAACACCTAGTTACTGAGCCAGAAACTTAGAGAAGCATCTTTGATAAATCTCCTCACCATCCACTATCTCTAAAAAATAATTTACCTCATAAATCCCCGAATTCTGGAATATTTGTAGCTCTTTTCAGTTCCCTTGACTTCACTCTGGTCTAAATTGCCATTATCATCTAATCTTCCTAACTAGTATTCAACCCTGCCTAAGCCAAGCAATCTCTATTAAAGTAAAATCTTTTTGGGGGGTGGGTACTGGGGATTGAACCCAGAGGCACTTTACCACTGAGCTACACCCCAGCCCTTTTAATTTTTTATTTTAAGGCAGGGTATCACTAAGTTGCTTAGGGCTTTGCTAAGCGGCTGAGGCTGGCCTTGAACCTGTGTCAACCTCCCAATTCACTGGGATTACAGAGCTGCACCACCATGCTTGGCTAAAAGTCAAATCTTTCATGTCAAGTCTCTGCTTCTGATAAAAGATTTTTAATTTCTTTATCTCTTCTTTTTTTGGGAGTACTGGACACTGAATCCAAGTGTGTTCTATTACTGAGTTATACCCCTATCCCTTTTTATTCTTTAGTCTGAGACAGGGTCTTGCTAAGTTGCTCAGGCTGGCCTCAAACTTGTGATCCTCCTGCTTCAGCCTCCCAAACTGCTGGAATTATAGGCATACACTGCTGCATCCAGCTTGTTCTATCACTTTTTTTTTTAATCACCTTTACTATTATAACCTTGATTCAAGACCCTATAATCCTAAAGCTCTATCACTGTAACCAACTCCTGATCTTTCTGCTTCTATTCTTGCATTTCTTTGGTTTATTTTCTATATAGCAGGGATATTCTTTTATTTGTGTGTGTGTTGGGGGGTGCTGGGCATTGAATCCAGGGCCTCACTCATGCTAGACACATACTCTACCACTGAGGTACACTTCCAGCCCTAGCAGATCCTTTTAAAGCATGAATTATCTCATGCCTTTATTCAAAAACCCTGCAATGACTTCCCATCTCACACAGTAAAAAGACAAAGTCACTAAAATTTCTATAAAGAGTCTCCCACACTGAGCCCTCACTCTTCTTCACTCTGTTCTAGTCCACACGGGACTTCCCTGTCACAGGTCTTTGAATATTCCAGGCATACATCTATCTGCCTCTACCACTCTTCCTCTTATTCTCTTCACTTCCTTCAGGTCTTAAGTTCTAAGAGAGGACCTATATATAGGGTGATATATCACCCTATATAAAAAAGAAAGCCCAAACAATTCCTCACCTAATCCCCCCACAATTAACTCTTTTTCTACATGATACTTAACATCCTCTGCCATCGTATTACTACTATATTTGTCCCAAACACAAATATGCACCCACGCAAGAAAATGAAACTCTAAGAGGGCAGATTTTTATTCTTATTTTTTTCATTTCAGTATACCTAGCACCTAGAACAGGGCCTGATATATAGCAAATGCTCAATAAATATCTGTTGTTAAGAATGAAGGGAAGAAGGTACCATGGTGTTAGCAGATACTTGGCTGAAATGGTATTTACATAAACAGAACTTAGTATAAATCTGATTTATCATGTAATATTCCTCTGGGAATTATTCACTAACATAGTGCCATAAATTAAGCTTGAACATTTGGACAACCTTAATTTATTAGCAATTTATCTCTGAAAGTCTTACTTTTAAGTTAGTTATTTGGAATAGGGGTAGTAGTGACTTAGGATAGGATAGCCTTAAATCTGCTTTCTTCATCTTTTCTCTCACCTCCAGTTTTCCTCTCCACTGAATAGTTTCTGAACTTTTCTCTTTCCCAGGGAATAAATCTAATTCACATACCTATGAGCCCCCACCCTAGGGTAAGGCCAGAAATAGAAACCTGGAGCGTGATACAAGGCTGTTAGGGTTGGCAGCACTTAGAGGAAAGCCCCAGCAAGTGAAGTCAATACTGACAAATCCAGAGAAGCTAACAATTCTTAATTCAAATGTTTGCTAAGTTAGAAACTCCTGTATTTTAAAGGGAAGTGAACACAAAATAATATCAACTCCTTCCCTGTTCCCTTTTTAAAATATACAATGCTGACAGACTGCTATTTTATGTTTTAAATACCTAAACTTTTAATTTTACTATGAAGGATTTCAAGCATATAGTAAAAGCTCAGGGGAAAACAAATGATCAAGTACCCACCATGTGGTTGTGTTAAATCTAAATCTCTTACTAAATCTGCTTCAGATTAAAGATAGTAAAAAGATGTTTGAAAATTCCTGGTCTCCTTCTAGAGCTTTTTTAACCCTCTCTAGTTCTCTAAAACTAACTTTTATTATAACAAAGTTTATCCTTTCCACATGTTTTTAGACTTTTGTTACATACTCTACAATTTACCATAAATATATGGTTCATATTCTGGCCCTGTTACTTACCAGTCATTTGACATTAGGCAAGTTCCTTACTATCCCTGTGCTTTAGTGTCCTCTGTGAAAAAAGGGAATAGCACTATCTACTACCTTATGATTGCTGTGAGGATTAAACAAATTAATATACTGTACAGAAAGTATTTTTTTAAAGTATCTTGCTGGGCTGGGGGTATAGAACAGTGGCTAAGCACTTGCCTAGCATACCCAGGCCCTGGGTTCACACTCTGGGGCTATGAAGAAAAACAGTAACACAAACAAAAAATCAAAATGGAAAAGTATCTTGTTCATAGGAAGCAGTGTATGTCAGTGTTAGCAATTATCACATAAAGCTGCAAAAGGATCTGTCATTGTATCTACATACACACAAGCATATACTGCTTAAGACTCCCAAAATGACATAAGTAAAATCCATACTGTCAGATAGTTTCAAAAGTGGATTAAAAAAAAATACTAAGTTCAGACTGGAAACGTTCACAAGGAGGAACTGAAAGTGCTAAAAACAGAGCAAAATGACTTTTAAAAAAAAATTATAAATGGTAGCTAACATTAAATCAGAATATAAACATTTGACCTGAATTCATAATGATTTAAAAATATCTAAATAGCCTCCTTTTATGAGAGCTGGGTAGAGGGTTGGGAGAGAAGGGGCAACTCCTCAATAAGATGCTGTTGAAAGGATTTTTTTTGTCTGTTGAGGGAGGCATTTTAGATTCCACACAAAATAAAACATTATTTGGCACTCAAATTTCACTACTTTCCTCATTTAGCTCTTTACTAACTAAGCAAAACTAATTCAAATTTAAAATGATGTTTTATAATAGGATTGACCTAGATAATAGGATTTTTCATGACAACTGGATTCTACAAAATTTATTAATGCGATTATGGACACATTATCTTTGTTTTGACACAGGATTTTTAGTATAGTCTCTAGGTCAAAAGATCAGAATACATCAAAACTCAAGTGCCCTACATATTATCTGACTTCCAATGAATTTCTTTCAAAAGCTTTTTAATGACTTAAAAATACATCTATGTTTTGTAGACCAACTGACATACCTAACGTGATACATACACAGAGGAACGACAGGATCTAAAGAACATTTGGCAGATGCCATTTGCTGGGCTAGAAGTTTTTATGTATGATCCATACCAACACAACAGGACTGAAACATTTGTTTCCCCTATAGTTTAGCATATATTTCTATGTCCAAGAGTTTAACTTAAAGTAACAATTAAATGTAACTTCAAGGAAAAAACTCTGCCCTCCCCCTCAAATCCCTCGGAGTATGAGAGTATCTGTGGAAGTATCTGTGGAAGACAAGGTTTATACCTTAGGAAACGTTTACAAGTACAGTTATACTTTACTTCTCCTAAAGTGAGAACTTTGAAACGGAACAATTGCTTCTGTTTCACGCTTCCCCTACCCCAACTCCAGTAAATTTTTTACATGTATGAGTCAGTTCTTCCCTCAGCCCCAACAGAAAACTCAGTGGGAAATCAAGCTATATAACTTAAATAAACCACCACCACCACCATCAACAACAACAAAACAAACTATTCTCACTACTTTCCTAATGAAAGAACCCCAGAACCCCACCGCCGCTCACCCTCTGTCCCCAGCCTCAAGCAAGACGCAACGCCTGCAAAGCCGGGCGCTTCAAGAATAATGGTTCAACTTTTCGAACGCAATCTGGAGAGAAGACGCAGGTTATTTCTTGAGGAGTGCAAGGAGAGAGCAGAAAAGGTCCTCTCAGAAAGGAACGCATGAGCTTTGGGGCTTTCTCTGTGCCTGTTGGAGAATTCGAAATCGGCGTGCTTCAGAGACCCTTGGAAGCAGCACACTTGGGTCGCGGCCGGCCTCAGGCCTCCGCGAAGCCGGCAGTGTTTACACCTGTCACGAGGGAGGGGGAGGGAGAAAGAGGAAGCCCGAGCGAAGCCCCAAACTTCTCAACAGCTCTCGGGAGGGAGCGGCCGGCGCGGAGCTGTAGGCAGGTGGAAAGCAAGCGGCAGGGCGAGCCAGCGGCGGCCAGGGAAGGAACGGCTCACACTCCCCCGGCTCGTGCCCGGGATGGCAAGGAGGGTGCGGTGCGCTTCGGCGCCGCCAGCGGCGTTCCCGCACCCGCCGCGGAAGACAGCAGAGCCGGAGCCGGAGCCCGAAACCCGCAGGCCCGCAGAGCCGGCTCCATCCCCACAGCCCCGGCTCCGCGGCGGGCAGGTGCTTCGGGCCGAGGCGAGGGGCTGGCCGGTGGGCCCGGCCGGATCTCCTCACCCTTTCCCCCGCGCGGACCGGGAAGCCGAGCGGCAGCGCTTACCTGGCTCGTCCGGGGCGGCCGCGATGGGCATGGCTCAGGGGCCCGGGGAGGAACTGGCTCCCCGGGGAAGGACCGGCTATTCGGAGCTGGTGAGAGCGGAAGGCAGGCTGCTCCCAGCCCTGTCAGTGCAGCAGCGCCATGGACGCCCACCCGGAGTTTCAGCGCTGCCGCGGGACCCCCATCCCACTACCCTCCGCCCTCTTCCGCCGCCGCCGCCGCCGCCGCCGCCTCCACCTCCTCCTCCGCGGAGACCCCCCGCCCACTCCACACACTCTCCCATCATGCAGCGGGGGAACCGCTGCCGCTGACACGTCACTTCCGGGCGCAGGTGGCTAGGTCGGGGCCGGACGCTGGTGGGCGCTAGGGGTGGGGGTAGATACTCTAGGGGAATTAGTGTCACAGAAAGCTTACCCTTGCGCAGGCGCCGTTGCGCTGATCGCCGGCCGCCATTTTGGGTGCGGGCAAATTGCCCTTTCCTTTACATCCTTGCGAAACATCGAAATGTGGGGGATAGACATCCTCCGCCCTCCGCCGCTCGCTGGGGCGGCGCTCCAGGCGAGGGGCAGGCGCTTTTCTCAACCGGTTAACGTTAACGTTCCTCTCAGGACCGAGTTAAGTCTTTCGCTCTCGAAATAAAATTGCAAAGGTTTGGAAATACAGAACCAGATCTTCTCCACCAGAAATCTAGACAGCATTTATCCTCTTGCCCCTTTCGCCCCGAAAAGCGACTTTTTCATTCAGTCTAAATTGTTTTCTCTTTTTACGTAAGACAACAGAAGAAGAAATTGTTATTTAATAAATAACGAAGAAGTGATTGTTATAAACCGAATTTAAGATGAGAAACCAGCCGCTGAACTAACGAAATTTTTTCGACAAAATAATAATAATTCGGAATTTTGCCAACGGATGGAAATGATGGTCGTTTTTCACAGATTCTTCAAATCAACTCCTGCATTTAATCGCGTTTCTGTAACAGAGGTCATAACCGATTGTTCCCATCATCGATCCTGAGCAGTTAATCCTTTGCGTTCTTGTAACCTTTTCCCCTCCGTTATCATGATTATTTCTTAAAACACCAGCCACTGTAAAAATCAGACTACAAGGTTATCGGATTATTATTGCTCTGGGTTCTACCCCACAAATCACAAGCCCTGCCGGTTCCTCATTCTGCCCACATTTGCTAAACCTCTGCATCAGTAATTTGAATAATTTAAAATAGTTCCAAAACACCAAGGCTCACAGCTACGCAGAGAAACAAGGATGGGAAACACCCTTCACAGAAAAGTGTCCACCCCTTTGAGAAGAGGAATTATACAAATCAATGGAAAGATAAGGACAATAGCTGTTTATCAAGGTTTATCCCGCCTCTGTAATGTTATAGACAAATTAACTTGGAGCTCTAAAATGGACCCACATTTGTCTCTTTACAACTCAATTGCTCTAAGATATACGGAGACTGCATCACTTTAAATGGGAGTGCCAATTGCTTTGTGGTTACTCCGGATTTTTTGTTATTGCTCAGTCACCAAAGTAAGAAAAATCTATAAGGCTTGTCAAATTTATTCCTATTGTATTTCGCCCCCTGCTGGTTTAACTAGTGTGCAAGCTTGAAAAAAAAAAAAAAAAAAAAAGTTTATCATTATAAATGTTTTCTCCCGGGAAGGAAAGAAACAAAAATATTTGTTGTGTGTGTGTAGAAACTGAAAATTAACTGATTTTGGTTAACACATACTTTTAATTTGATGATGCTAATAAACAAATACGTTGGAATAACAAAATACATTGGATTGACATGCTACAGCAGACCGTTTGCTAAGAAAATGTTCAAATAGTGAACTTTAAATAAGTTAATGAATTTAAAAAGTTTAAAATAATGAATTTAAATATCTAAACATTAATAACTTGACGTAGTGGCACACACCTGTAATTCCAGCTATTTGGGAGACGGAGGCAGGAGGATCTCAAGTTTGAGGCTAGCTTGGGCAACTTAGGGAGATGCTGTCTCAAAAATAAAAAAGGGTTGGGGATGTAGCTCAGTGGGAGACCGCTTCTGGGTAATTCCCAGTACTCCTCCCCACATCACATAGGCAATCATGATGGAAAGAAGAAAAAATGACAATTAAAAAGAAAATCCTGCTGTTGGAAAATATCTCCCTAATGTCATATGTAACACGTGATTACAAAATGCTTTTTATCAGGTAAATGTACGAACCAATTCTATCAAAAGCAACAATTTAGAAATTAGCTTCCAATTTCCATTGAAATTGAGTTGCTATTTGGCCAACTGACTTTATGAGTACAATCAACCAATCTGTAACTGATACTCTTAAATGTAATTCTGAAGATAACATTTTAATACTTATGAATATGTATTTAAAAAAGGAAAGTTTGAGCTGAGTGCGGTGGCCCACGCCTGTAATCCCAGCACTTGGGAGGCTGAGGCAGAAGGATCGCGAGTTCAAAGCCAGCCTCAGCAACTTAGCAAGGCCCTAAGCAACTCAGTGAGACCCTGTCTCTAAATAAAATACAAAATAGGACTGGGGATGTGGCTCAGTGGTGGAGTGCCCCTGGGTTCAATCCCCAGTACAAGAAAAAAAAAAAAGAAAAGAAAAGAAAGTTTGTGACTTTTTAAAATGGTTAACCTGTGGGAAATATGCTTACTAAAATTAATTGCATTTGGAGCCAATAAGAGTCAATAATAGTATTGTTTTTGTTTACTTCTTAAGCTTGACTATAATTGTATTACCTGAGATTTAGTAACAAGAAAAGAAAAAAATAAATGACTAGTTATCATTTCTTGTATTTCTAATTTTTGTTTTGTGTATACTTTTTACAAAGTTATAATCACAAAATAAATAGGTTTTGTATCCCTTTTTTCACCTAATGGTATGTTGCATTTCTTTCTATTAACATCTCATAAAAGTTCAATTTTAGTTGTCTCCACAATAACTGATGGAGTGGAAATACCATGATGTATCTAATTCCCTATTAGTGGATATATTCCATTTATTACAAACAATAATTTGATGAACGTTTTGTGCATGTGGCTTTCTCCAATTTTCAGAAATTTTTCTTAATATAAAAATTACTGAACAAAAAGCTTATGAATGTATTATTAATGTTTTATCATATTCATATTATTTTCTCCCCAAATTATGTCAATTTACATTGCCAGCAGTAATATAGGAGTGTACTGATTTTAACACCTCCTTACCAGCAATGGCTAATAATTGAAAGAAAGAAAGAGAGAAAGAAAAAAGAAAGAAAGGAAGGAAGGAAGGAAAAGAAAAGATTGACTAGACTAAAAAAGTAAAAGAAACTTAATTTAGTATATAAGAAATCAACAAATCAGCAAGCACGAAACCCCAGCAATGTAGTGTTATGGAATAGGTCTATGAATAGGTTCTCTTATCACTATGATTTTCTAAAAGTTACTTAACTTTTGCCTCAGTCTTCTTGTGTGTCAAATGAGAGAATGGAACTAGGCCACAGGTTCTCACAGGTATTTAGCACATGTACCTCCTTAAGAATATAGTCAAAACTTTGACCTGTTCTGTAGAAAACATCCCTACTGACATTCAAATTTCTTGTACTCCTACAGTCATTCATGGAAGAAGGTCTGTAAACCATAGCTTAAGAAACCTACACCAAATGATCCCCAGGGAACTTTTTGTTTCTAAATACTTATCTATGGTTTTATTTTATAACTCAGTAAAATATTTCTGGCTAAATAACTACTTAAAATTTTTTTTAAATCTTTAGTTGTAGATGTACACTATCTTTATTTATTTTATGTAGTGCTGAGGATTGAACCCTGTGCCTCGCATGTGCAAGGGAAGTACTCCACGACTGAGCTACAGTCCCAGCCCTAAATTAGTACTTTTTTCTTTCTTTTTTTTTTTTTCTTTTTCTTTCTTTCTTTTTTTTCTTTTTCTTTTTTTTTTTTTTTTTTGCTGTGCTGGGGATTGAACCCATGGCTCTGTGCTTGAGAGGCAAGCACTCTACCAAATGAGCTATATCCCCAGCCCAAATTAGTACTTAAATGGATAAATAAATTGTGATATATTCATGTCAATAATTATTCAGTATTTAAACTAGAGTCATAGGTAATCAGTGTGGTTAGGTAATAAAAATAATGAAAAGTGAACAAAGTTTCAAAATGAATAACATGATTTTGAAAGATATTTATGGATGTACATTTTTTACACTAAAGTATAAAAATATAGATGTGATGGGTACACACCAAATTTACTTGGATCTGGTTTGGGTCATGCAGTTCATTTGGAACTGTATGATGTTTTTTATCTTAAAAAAAAAACTGAAGAAATATGTGAACCACATATGTGATTTAAAAGTTCTGGAAACTGAATTTTTAAAAAAGAAAGGGAAACCAGTGAAATCAATTTTTATAATTTATTTCAGTTATTGAAATATATCTAAAATATTTAACATGTTGAGGTTCTGTGTTGCAATGTCCTGAGTTGATTCCCTCTGCCACGTTCTTCCACCTTGATGTTCAGCCTCACCTAGAGCCTCGGGGAATGGAGTTGGCCTTCTATGGACTGATACCTCTGAAATGGTGAGCCCCCAAATAAACATTTCCTTCCATAATGGTTCTTATCAGGTCTTTTGATTACAGCAATGAAAAAGCTGACCAAAATAATAGTTACCTAGATATAATATCAGTTTATGATCCCATCCTTGATTATTTTTGTAATTTGTCTCTGAAAGTTAAATAACATTTAACTGAACTCCTCGATGCCTTTAGCACTGTACTGAGGGACTAGAATAAAGAAGTAGGCCATAAACACAAGTTTACAGTCAAGGAAGACAAGATCAATATACCTGAAAACATCATCACCTTGAAAACTGATTCTATCAAATGGAGAACAATCAAGGATGAGCTGTGTAGTCCTGACAAGAAGAGTACCCGGAGTTCAGAGAAGAGGGGGATCTGTTGGAGTAGCTGGGAAATGCTTCATTGCAGATATGTTTGCCCCATGTATCATGTTGGGGCAAACATGCCCAGTGCCCTCTCACAGCACCTGTCCTCACTCATTACGAGAAAGTTTCTTTTGATCTTATGCTATTCCAGGGAAATATAACTTATGCAGGCCCTGTTCTCATGCTGTAAGTCCTGGATTATCTCAGGCTTCTTTGGGGCCTAGAATCTTGGGCCTTACTTAAAGAATTTAAGGACAGACCTCCCATGGTTATTTTTCAGGGACCCACCACTTTTTCTTCAGTATCTTTGGCATGTTCCATGACCCCATCCCAACTTTGAAGCTAATCTCATGGCTATCCTTCCTCCGAGTTTTCATTGATGAAACCCCATGAAGAATACCAGTGGAACATCTCTGTGCCCCTTGGAAACTCCAACCAGATAAATACTGACGACGTGTAAGCTTTATCCTCCTGCAGCTGATATTCCTTCAAGACTGTCCCTCACACTCCTCTGCTGCAGGCAGGCCTGGGATGCCTACATTCTGGCAACTTTTTCCTGATATTGGAAAGAGAAGCAGGTTGGTACATGAACAGAGAATTAGCTCTAAAGTGGGATAGATCCAGGTCTGAACCTCTGCAACAGCACAGAACTTTGCTGAGAGCTTTCCTTAACTGCAAAAATCAAGATAGTACCCCTACCCCACAGAGCTGCTATCCAGATGAAATGAATATAGGAAATATTCCACTATAAAGTCTGGTATTAGTCCCTTAGTGGACAACACTACTATCATGAATTGACTCTTCCCCCAGAACAGTGACTTGCAACTAGGGATGATTTTAACACAACCATCCCACTCCCTACCCCCCACCCCCACCCACCACATGTAACATTAAGGAATGTCTGGAGATACTTTTGGTTGTCACAATTGAGGTGAGGTGCAAGTGACATCTAGTAAGTAGAGGCTAGGGATGCCTCTAAATACCATACAATGCAGAGGACAGCTCTCTAGGATAAGGAATTACCCAAGCCCAAAATGCCAGTAGTGCCAAGTTCGAGAAGCCCTGCTCCAGACCATCCTGAAGTTGCTGATAGTCTCTCTGCTAATTTTGTCCACTGAGGCTGCGAATCCTGGACCCCTGAAGTGTCTGCTGCTGCTCCCCAAACCTAAAATCACTCTAGGAGCTACACTGGACTTTCAGAGACTGTCAGTGTAGAACTCCCTGCAGCTGTTTTTGGGCCTCCATTAGTGTGACAGAGACAATACTTTCAGTGCCCTGGACTCTAGACCAGACCCTAAATTCTTTAGCTATATAGGTCCCATGAAATAAATGTTGCTGTACTGCTTTACCTGTTAGGAAATGGGGCCAAACTGCCCAGATTTGGGCAGAAAAGACCTGTGCAGAGCCTGCACTGGGAGTTTCCTTCTCTCTGGGGTAAAAGGGTTCGGTCTTCAGATTGTGTAGGAACTTTGCATCCCTTCATTATAACCATCAAGTCTTTCCTCTTAGGTGAAGATTCAGGCCAAACCTGGCTATTGCTTCTCTCCATACCTTTAGTCCTGTTGTAATCCTGTCTTAGACTATTTCACTTAATTCCAACTGACATGCTATGAATCATTTCTGCTCCTCCTCAAGTCCCAAACTGAAAGACAAAGACAATTGGACACAGAGTCTCCTGACATGATGCAAGAGGAAGCATACAAATCACAGATGAGGAATGGAATCACAAATATACAGCATTTTTGCTAAATGTAATATATTTAACATGGATCTACATGTGTTAGGCAGCTTTTGGTCATTGAGAAAAAATGACTGGAGAAAAACGAAATTTATTCTGGCTCAGGGTTTCAGAAATTTCGGTCCATGACTGTCTGTTGCTCTGGGCCTGAGGCGAAACAGAACATCATGGCGGAAGAGCATGGGGGAGGAAAGCTGCTAGGCTTACAGCAACCAGGAAGTAGAGGGGGTGGGTGGGAAGTGAAAAGATATACCCTTCCCAGGCACACCCCTAGTGACCTACTTCCTCCAAGTAGGCCCTGCCATCTACAGTTTCCACCAACTCCCAATAATGCTATCAAATATGAATCCCTCAATCAATTAATCCATTATGAGGTCAGAGCCCCCACCATGCAATTACTTACAAAAATCCCTACCTCTGAATATTGCTGTGTTTGGAAGAAAGCTTTCAACACACAAGTTTTTAGAGGACTCTTTATATCCAAATCACAACACTACATAAGACTTTAAATCTAGCTTCCAATTTACAGGAAATACTGGAGAAACAAGTTAAACAGCCCTATAAGAGAATGCAGTACATAGATTAGTCTACAAGACAAATAGCTCTGTCTCTTCAAAAGGGATATTCTAGATTAAAAAAAACTTAAATAATTGAATGCATGCACAGTTTTTGACAGGATCCTCATTTGAGTAAGTCATTAAAAATATTTTGGTAGTAATGGAAACATGCATATGGATTGGCATTACTCTTGGATTTATTATTGATTTTTTGGATATAATATTAATAAAATTGTGGATATGTACAAAATGTTCTTATTTTTTGGACGTGCCTGAAAATACCATGTCCATAGTTCATTTTTAAATGGTTCAGAAAAAAAGCCCTGTATACACAGAGATGAAATAAATATAGTAAAATACTAGTGCCTATTGAATTGACTCTAGGTGGTAGATGTACTGGTGCCTATGTTACTGTTGTTCTTTCCTGTTACTTTGAATATTTTCAGGATAAGAAATAAAAGAAAAGACTATTTAAAAATACCTGAGTGTAGGGATACGGTATGGCTTTTTTTTATTTCCAAATTATTGCATTCCCCAGACAATCATTGTCAAATACACATTTCCCACCCTGGAGCAACTCTTGTCAACAATAATCTTGAAAAGGGTTTTAAAGATGTAGAAAAGAGCAAACAAGCATGGACTGCAACTTCAGAATCAATTGTAATTAGTTTAAACCTTCTAATGTGCACAAATACAGTAGAACCACAACTCTGTTCAACAAGGAGCGGTTCTAATGCAGTGTTAGTAAGAGAACTGCAGGACTTATGTTATCGTAAGTAGTGCAACATTCAAATCCTCTAACTTTCCAGTGCTGTTCCCTCTGATTGGAATGCCCCTCTTTCTGCTTCTTACAGATGATGATATGAACTCCTTTCTTCTGTTTGAAAAAAAAAAAAAAAACTCCAACTTTGGAGTTTAGGTGGGAGGCAAAGCCTGATTCCTAGTATAAAAGCTCAAAATGCAGTTAAGAAAATTAAAGATAGCTTCAAATTTTTTTTTTTCCATACTGGGCATTGAACCCAGGGTGCTTTACCACTGAACTACATTCCCAGCCATTTTTATTTTTTATTTTGAGACAGGGTCTTGCCAAGTTGCTAGGCTGGCTTGGAACATGTAATCCTCCTGCCTCAGCCTCCTGAGTTACTGGGAATGTTGGTGTGTACCACCACGCCCAGCTACCTTCAAATTTTTTTGCTCTTCTTTGTGTTGCAAGATGGAGCGTCTCTCTCTTTTTTGTGAGCGTGTGCTATCCTGTGGCCAGGTTTAACCACTAAAATGAGTGGAAGCAATGCTATATAACTTCAGGAACGATCACTATGGGAGATGAAACTTCTGACTTCACTGCTTGGAATTTTCCTTCATGGAAGGGAGGCTCTAAATAAAAAGTGCAACCACCTTCTAAGCACTGTGCTGTGCAAACCCAGTCTACATGCAGAGGCCCCACAAAGAAGAACCAACCTGCATTGCCTGAGCTCTCAGCCAGTAGCTAGCCATGTCAGTGAGCCATCTTGGACATCTCAGGCACATGAACCTTCAGCTGCTTTGAGACCCAGCCAATGCTACTTGGAGCAGAAGTAGCATGAGAAGAGACCAGTCAAGATGAGACCAGTCAAGCTTCAGAATGTTGAGATATACCAATGGTTATTTGTCAGGGTCCTCTCTGTCACGTCCTGCTTGCAGGAGAAAAAGGTTAGCTGCTGGAGGAGGATGTCGGCAGTATTTCACTCAATTATCCAAAAAACTTGTCTACTCCATAAACACACAAGAGCCAATACTCTTTTTAAATGAGAGGGGGCGTTAAGGGTCTGGCCATACCAGCTCTGGACTCTTTAGAACAACTTCAAGGACAGTAGCCCAACTCTCTTTTATTTATAGACAGACAGGTAAAGGGGGCAAGGACTGGGAGGAGCTTCTTCTGTGATGGACAGAATAGGGTGGTGTTAGGGGAGTCATTCTCTTAAGGGGAAAATTCCAGAAGGCGACAGGGAACCAATTCCAAACAGTGCCACTTGACTCCCAGCAGTTCCTAGAAGCCAGGCCTCTGTGTCAATGGCTCAACCTAGTCTGATTCTGCTAAATAAGGATGGTTCCCCACAGTTATTGATATTTTAAGCCATGAAAGTGTCTTGTTATACAGCAATAGATAATAAAAACTGGCAGATACTTGCTTTTTCTAGCTTTCCTATTTTAGTCAGCTTTTTGTTGCTGTGACAAAGTACCTGACAAGAACTTAGAAAAGAAAGTTTATTTGGGCTCACAGTTTTAGAGATCTCAGCCTGTAGTCAGCTGGCCCCACTGCTCTGGGCCTGTGCTGGGCTTTCCATCATGGTGTACCAGTGTGGCAGAGGAAAGCTGTTTACCTCATGGTGGTGGGGAAGGAGAGTGCTGGGGAAAGGGGTTGCACAGAAGATGAACCCTTCCAGTGACCCACTTCCTCCAGTCACACCTCACCTGCCCATAGTTACCACCCAGTTAGTTCATTTAAATTAGGAGAGACGGCTTCGATTATGGCTATCATAATCTAATCATCTCACCTCTGAATATTCCTGAATTAACACAGGAGCTTTTGGGGGACATCTCATATCCAAACCATAACTCTTCCTTTGTAGCTTGGTATAGGCATGTTACCTCTGCTAGATCAAGCAGATGTCTGTGCACCAGCCTTTGGTTTAGGAGCTAATGACACAAAGAAGCAAGAACCACAGAGAACTTTTCTCTGATAATGCTATTCGCATTTGCAGCAAGACTGAACTTCTGAGGCAATGGGGCTGGTTGTTGAATGTCCAGGGCCAGTGGACCAGATTCAGCAGCATCCTCACCAGACCAGATCTCTGGCATGATTTGGGGAGAGGTTTCTGGCTATGTTCCTTCAGAGTCTGATTTTTTAGTTATCCAGGAAATTCAGTGAACTACCTAACATTTTAAAACATTTTTTTTCTATTTAATCAGCCATTGTTGACTTCTGTTTCTTCCGACTAAGACAGACACTTCTCTTAAACTCACTGCCTCCTATTTTTTCCCTTGAGATAAAATCCAGAGCTCAAGAATCATTCCTTCTGAAAGCGTCAGTCACTTCCTACCCCCAAATGTGTTTCTCCTCTTCTAAGCCCATGTGTTATCTTGTGCTTATCTATACCATTGGTCTTATATACACTGCAATTTCCTTTCCTTTTCTTTCCTACTTTCTTTCTTATTTTGTTTTTGCTTTTCGTTGTTTTGTTTTGTTTTGTGGTGCCACACAAATGCTAGGCAAGTAAGTGCTCTACCATTGAGCTACATCCCCAGCCCTATACATTGCAATTTCTAATTTCTAAACTGCATCCCTTACTAAACTGATAACTTTAAAGGAAAAAAAAGACTATATTTTTCATCTCTGTATCTCTAGTGTCAAATATAGTGCTCATTTAGCATTTGCTGGAGGAATAAGTAATTGAATGAGCAAAATGGATGGTATGAAATATATTATAACAGTAATGTAAATAAATGGGCATCATTTCAGAGTTTTCATAATCATTCACATTCTTGTCATAATAGAACATCAATAAGGTTCTACTGAAAATAAAAATAAAGAAAATTTAAAACATCGCTTTTATAAAATACCACAGTAAATTCTTTGGAAATTACCACTATCCATAATATTAATGGATTCCTTCTCAGCCTAACAATAGTTCCCCTTTTAGGCACTGCCAGAAAATTTTTCATTATTATTCCAACAATTACTTTTATTCTTTTTGATGTAAAAATGTTGAAAGTGTTAGCTTAAAAAATCCATTTAGATGATATTCACTAGAGAACTCTATTTGGGGAGAAGAATTGTGAAAGAAAAATCACTTTAGAAGAAAAAAGATAAAATACTAGGGAATGATGTTGACCAATGTTTTTATTATGTTATGTGCATGTACAAATATGTAACAACAAATCCCACTATTATGTACAAATATAATGTACCGATGAAAATGTGCAGAAAAAGAAGTAAAAAGATAACAGATGCACATTATGGTGCTTTTAGCTTTATGATTTAGTGAAGTCTTGGCAAGCACATTCTTATTTGAGAAAAGCATGTTAAAGGTGAGTGAAAATATTTGTATGACCAAAAATCCAGCTGCTAAATATGGATTCATCTGCGACTTCAGGATCTCCAGGCATGCAATGTTAGCAGCTGGGTTGTTCAGAGTTCCATGCATGAACATCTACTAAAACCTCAGAACTATTAAAACAAGGGGCTATTTATTGTCTTTTGGCTGCTAGCATATTATTTAACTACTTGACAAATATTATCCAGTGTGTCAAGTCTTGATCTCAGGTGTTTTGGGAGCGTAAAGATAAGAAGATACTACCTGTTTTCCAGGAGTTTGAGGCTACTATTAGGTACATGCAAAGTTTTTTGTCTATGTTTTGTCCACTGTACTCCAATAAAACAATTATTGAAACATAATTGTCTTTAGCCCATGGATCTATATGAGGCCTAGGTGAAATGCTATAAATGAAACTCTGGACACAAGGGTTAGGGCATAGTAAGTACCAGCAAGTGTTACTGCTGCTGGTGCTGCTGCTGCTGTGGTTATTTCATGATGTGGTTATTTCAGACGGGAGGTAGACCCAATTGGCTTCACAGAGTTTGAGACACACAAGTAATGCCAAGAGAAGACGACATATCTCTGAATACTGGAATCCTCAGGATTCTGAGCATCAGGTGGGTCAGTGTTCCAGGTAATGAAGGACACTTCCTCCCTGTGGTTCACAAAGCAGTTCCTGTAGTACATTGAGGCAGGGTTGAATCTTGGGTCATGTGCTAGGGAATTGGTGTTGGTGGTTCCTGAAGGGTGAAAAAAGTGCCCAGAAAAACGACTGCGGATGCCAGAACTCACCCAAGAGATTTTTTCATTAGGCAGACCAACAGCATCTGCCCTGAAGAGAGAGAGAGAGAGAGAGAGAGAGAGAGAGAGAGAGAGAACATGGCCGGGGAGCGTCTTTTAATCTCTTGAACTTTGTGGGCAAAACAATGATAGGGCCAATTGTTGAAATTGAATTTTGTTGGGCTAGGGATCAGCTAATGGCTGGCAAGGAGAGGCTGGTGAATGGACCAATGGCTGCTGATGAGAGGCTGACCAATGGACCAATGGCAAGCTAGCTGCAGGGAAGGGGCAGGGGAGCTGTCATCCTCCTTGCCTTCCCCACCGCTGGGGAGGGAACCCCAGGAGGTCAGAAGGTGGGCTGGTAGGCAGGCTGAGGCCTGAGGCAAGAGCTGGACTGCAGGGTAAACCCAGCACCAGCCCGCTGCCTGCCAGTGAACTGACATGGAGGCAGGGCCACGCCGGCAGAGTGGTGCTCTGACAGCTATGGTTGCATCTGCGACAGGCGTGACCTTTGCACATTTTACATTACAGTTCCTAGCCCTTGAGAACTTTTCTGAGCTTAACATGGTGTTTTTAACCTTCCATCAATCTTAAATATAAAATGATGCCGAAATGTTTGTTGAATGAATGAGCACATATGTCTCAAAAGCACTAGCAGTATTAAGTATATGTTACCATTCATGGATATAGGTTCCTTCTGAAAAAAATAGGAGCACTGATCTTATCAAAGCACCTGCTGAGAGAATCCCAGTTATCTATCTTTTGTAACACTCAACCTAGAGAAGTGTTATTGCAGCTCATTCTTATCAGCTCTACCACAGATCAGCAATCCATACCTGTAGTCATGCAAATTCTAAATCTTTCAGCCAGGTAAGGCAACCACTTTCTGGTGGAGCACTTTTCAAGTTCCTTTGTAAGAGGGGGTCTATGGATTGCTGTTCTATGGATCACCTCTGGGCATGCTGGCCACTTTTCCATCTGTTGGTTTATTTATTTTTGCTAATCCAGTCTCCTCCAAATTCAACCTTGAAACTGCTTCCAGAATAATTATCTATATTACAAATCTAATTGTGTCATTTGTTACCAAAAATACTTCACTGGTTTCTCCTGGGCTGCCTGAGTAATAAAAACAGAAGTCTTTTGCTTAGTAAATAAGATCTTTCATAATTTGCCATCAGCTTCCTGTTGTGTTGTTCTTCATGTGCACTCAGTTGCTCAGATTTCCCTAAACATTTGTCAAGCATGCATGCATTTCCCCACTTGATCCCCTCTCTATAGAACACCCTTCCCTTTCTACTAGCTAATGACTACAAGTCCTATAAGATTTGCTCATTTATCACCTACTTTGACTCACCAGTCTGAGAATGTGCTTTTTCTATGCCTGGAGCATACTGGTACCCATCATAGGTACCATAATAGATAAGGTTCTTGAAAGCAAATAAAGGTAGGAAATATGATATATTGATCTTAAGATGATCAAAATTAAGCACTTGTCACTAAGGTACATGGAACAGTTTATGCCACTCAAATTCTAACAAGATACCTGGGTATCTTGAAGAACCCCATTTGGTAGGTCTGGAGGTAATACCAATGGTGTTGGTTTGAGGTACACACTGAAGAACAAGAGGCTACCCTATATAAAGGTCACTGTCCTAGATGGTGGAAATTATAAGTCCAACATATAGTCACTCCTGACAAGAGGCTCCTGGCTCAGTTGGGGAGCTAGGATACACACATAGAAAGGCAAACAAGGGTCAGATAATACTATAAAATCCTCCTGCTCTTTCTAAGGTGCAAAGGCTATTACCTCTGATTTTGCTGTCTCTTTCTTAGGTTAACATAGGCTGAAGAGACCAAACCACATATATCCAGAAATGTTCAAGACCACATATATTCATAAACATTGGAGACATTCATTTAAATGTTTCAGAGTTCATTATACATTATGAGAAATTTCAGAAAATATCTGTCAATAACTCTCAGGAACAATTCCGACTCTTGTGCACAAGCAGTAAGTCCAAAAATAATCACTGTGCTCTGTGATAGCAAAATAGTGTTTACGAGCTAACTGTTCACCTATAGTGGGGTGGGCAAATGAAATGTGGCGTTTAGCACTAAACATATGTGAATCTTCATGGATAAACACAAATGAATCTCAAAAACAAGGTTAACCAAAAAAGAAAGCAAGTAGCCAGGCACAGTAGCACGAGTCCGTAGTTCCAACTACTCAGAAAACTGAAGCAGGGTATCACTTGAGCCTCGGAGTTAGAAGTCATCCTAGGCAACATAGTGAGACTCCATCTCAGAAAACAAATGAAAGCAAGTTGCTAAAGGATACATGTAGCATAAAATGTAAATTTGATCATAAAACAAAATGCAAGCTATTTTACAATATAAAAATGTACATGGGAAATATTACATACCAAATTTCAAGATAACAGAGGTCTCCAGAAAGGAAGGTAGGGCTTGAGAAGTTGGGTTTATCTCTGGCATGCAAGATAAGAGGAAGAGCAGAAGCTTAATAGGTAAAGGTTCCCCTGTCCTTTAATGTTGAGTATGGATGGAGGAAGGATCTGTTATCCCAAGACTACGCTCCAGACTGGGCATTTGCCAAAGATGGATAACTTAATATTTCCCCAAAATGTGCTTTGTGTGGGCCTGTGTTTCAGGAGTCCTGATGTTCTTCCTCCCCTATGGTTTGCAAAGTAGTTCCTAGCGTGGGGTGAATCTTGGGCCGCACTCAGGTATGAAAGAGAAACTATAATCTCCACATACTCAGGAACAGGGATGGGTGGTCTCCAGCCCCTGGCTGGTGAGCCCTCTTCTTCTTTTTAGCAGTCAAGTTCTTATGAATAACAAAGACTTGCATTTAAATTCCCAAGCTGACATCTTTTTTATCTTTGCAAAATTTATTTGTAATTTTTCATATTTTTACGTTATGTAATTGAAAATAAAAATTAAATTCTAAAAATGCCAAAAGTCAAGAATTATCTTTTGTCAGATAATGCCTTATAATAGAACACAATACAGAGGAAAGTGTGTCCTACCCCAACTTCCTGATTCCTGTCCTCAGCAATTGCCACTGTTAGTACCTTGAAAATACATATATGTGTATGTGCATTTTCATAGACTTTTTGCTGTACAAATGCACATACACATTTCTAACAATAAAAGGATAAAACAGTCTTTTTCTATTGGAAATATGTTGAGTACCTTTTCCCACGTAACTATATAAAAATTTATTCTAGACTTGATAGTGGCTGTGTTGTATTTCATTCAATGCAAATACCTAATTAATTAACCAGTTCCTTTTTTGGGGTATATTTATGTGTCAATTTTAGATAATACAAAGAGCATTGCAACATTTCTCATAGTGAAACTTTGAGGACTTGTGCTGCTACTTCCTAGAATTGAAACTGCAAGATCAAAGGGTCCATTCATTTTGGATGATCTGTACTCCAACTTCTTAAAATTAGGTGCAAAAAAATGTCTTATGAGTGTCAAAGTATGTAATTGACATGCTATGGATCAAAGCAGAAAAACATGAAGTTAATCCTCAAAAGAGTCATAGTAGCTCTCATTATAATAAAGATATAAACATGCTATGGAATATGTCACTCAGAAAAGGGTTGGCTGCAATAGATACGTGGAAAACTGTAGAAATAAATGCAGCATATTATCTTTGTCTGAAGGAGAGAAATCTTGACTTACCATCATGAGAATAAGCTGGTTTTTTACTATTGTGGAAAAGTAAACATTAATCTGTTACAGCCTGATGACAGTCCAAATAACCTTCCCCATACCAAACGACCTTCTGGGGATAATCTGGTTTCTCAGAAAAGTGTGTTTCCAGAAAGTGCGGAGAAGTAAATACCCGAATCTGGATCACTTGATATTTATATTTGTTGTTGTAAAGTAATTAATTGACTGTCTAGTCAATCTTT
>JAJEJO010002292.1:78286-91314 GCA_020662805.1 Glaucomys volans | reverse complement strand
CAGTGCCTCACACATTCTAGGCAAGCACTCTGCTGCTGAGCTATAGCCCCAGCCCAGAACTGAAGCTTTTAAAAAGCTCTCTCTTTTAGTTATTGGTCTGCATTATGTTTTAAAATAATTTTTGTGGTTACAAATTAAAATATATATAAACAGTTTGGACAAAGACTATATTTAAATTTGAAATGACAACAACAGCATTTCCTCTTAGGAAGGGAATCAGTTTATATTAAGTAGAATCTGGGAAATGAATATCTTGTATCTGAGGTATTTTGTTTACTCATTATTTATGTTGTAAATGTTCTGCTCTTTGCTGATAAGGAAGCTCATGTGAGGACCTAATGAAGTAAACAAGAATCCTTTGTTAGCCGAACTGGAATGGTGGTGAAGGCCTCAAATTAGAATGAATTTGTCTGTGCTCTGATACCCATCGTGGTACAGACGTCTCTGTTGTCGTTAGTTATAACAGGATAGGATGCTGTTGTTGTCAAGTGACTTTTCTATGGAGCCTTACCCATGGGAAATACAAACTTATAACACCTGTATGGACCTAAAGACATGTGCAAAGGCTTAGTCATGGAAGGCAGTACCGCAACTGTGGCTGACAGCCATGCTTCACAAATTACCAGTTATCCCTCACATGTGCCACAAGAAACGTGACATTCAAAGCATCTTTTCTCCTCCTTTCCCATCTTTCTCTGGGTGTTTCTTCTTTAAGACCACATAGGGTGATCTCTGGTTTTAAAGACCGAAAATACCAGCTTCACTATCTTCCTTCTGTAGTGATATAAAAGTAAATAAATAGAAGTTCTTCTGACAGTTTATAGTCCTAAAACTCAGTAAAGGGTTTTGTGGTTTTCACAGTATGCTAAAAATATTCTGAGCTGAGACTCTGGCTCTAGAAAGTGGTGATCATGTCACAACCCCACAATGACACAACATCCCCAAAGTAGTTCCTCTCCCTATGTCATCTGCTCTCTCTGTCTTGCTCAAAATCTGCCTCTTCCAAGCCACCCTGCCTCTGGCCGGCTCTGGTTCTCTTCCTCCTCCATTTCCACATCTAGACCAGCTCAGTGTGTAGTCTCAACCCAACCCAGCATGACCAGGGCCTTGGGCCTCTGCCACATCACACAACCTGTTGTTTCCCTATCAAACCCTTGGGGGAGTATTTGATCTCAAGGCATCTATGTAGTTTTTGTTGTATTTATTTTACAAAATTGCTTTTTTTTTTTAACCAAAAATTGTATTATGACTGAGTGCAGTGGCACATCTGTAATCTCAGCAACTCAGGAGGCTGAGGCAGGAGGATTGAAAGTTCAAAGCCAACCTGGTTCTAACTAAATAAAAAAAGGGCTGAGAATGTAGAGGTTCAATCCCCAGTACCACATACATACAAAAAGTATATTACGAACATTTCCCTCTATCCATTCATACATTGCTTTTCCTTTTTCTTATGACTACATAGTATCCCCTAATGTAGTTGACTATAACTTTTTTTTTAAATCAGTCTTCATGCTGATTAACTGTAAGGTGTCTATATGGTGTTATACTCTAACAAACAATGCTATGATTTCTTTATTGCATAATTTGGGGAGTGGTGTAGAAACTGGAAGGAAAGGAGGATAATATGTTTGGAGCAGATCACAGGGTGGGCAAGCCTGGTTCAGGCTGTGCAAGTCACTTGGTTAGTCAGAGAGCACTTTCAGAGTGAAACTGAATTCCTGGAGATGGGCTGGGAGCAAAGATAACCAGTTTTAGGTGGCCACTGGTTATTAGGCAATCTGTAATATCTATCAGTTATTGATGTGGGCTAAATGGTGCCCAGTATTTTTCTTAATGGGGATTGAATTCAGGGCCTTGGGCTTCCTAGCAAGTGTTCTACCACTGAACCAAAACTTCAGCTCAGAGGCCCTAAGTTAGCCCATCTCTTCCTGACCTAATGCTGTAACTACTGACTCTTCTCTGCCTTCATTCAGAAAGACAGCCTGAGACTGATTCTTGGAGGGTCTTCATACCAAGTTTCATACCAAGAAATTTATAGCAATAGGAAGGCTGTTAGTGGATACATTTGAGTTCAGACTTCAGTTCTCAGCTCAAAAGTTGGCTTTGAAGATATTCAAGGGTTCTTGGGAGAAAAACAGCACAATTAAAGAAAAACCAACCTTTGGAAAAAACATCATGGATCACCTTCTGGTTGTGTTAAACCAAATTGTTTATCTTCATCTTACGGAGTACCCCCCAATCATTTAACTCCATATGCTTTGTACTTTTTAACTGTCCACAACCATGTTGCCCTGGTATCCCCATCTGCTGATTGGCTGTGCTGATCTCTTCTCTCCTGTTTGCCATGGTGGATTCATAATGCACACTTGTAGCATCCAGCAGAACTTCTAAAGATAAAAGTAACTTGATTCCCGAGTCTGACTTTTTCTAAATCACTTAACCTTATGGTTATTTTTTGTTTTTAAAGCTTCTTTACAGAATCACCCCTTGGTTATCATTTATTTGGAGGTGGTTGTTTCCTACAAGGCATGTTCTGCAAACAGCAAAGTAATTTCAACAATCATAGCAAGATGTAATATGATGTGCATATATTAGAACTACACAGCTAATTGCAATCGAACACCAGCCTCCAAATAACAAAATGCTGCAAATTCTTAATTTTTGTAGAGTCCACTTGAGTCTTAATTTAATGAATTCTATCTTCTCTGCAGGGATGACAAAGGAGGAAGGTTTTTCATTCCTGTTGCTTCCATTGCTGCTCACCTAAGGTCAAAGCATGGCTCTGCTTTCCAAACTTCCTCCAACCTCCATTCTGTTCTTGGGTTCCCCTTTGAGCAGGGGCTTCTGGGGCTTCCCAGCCTGCACTATTCGATCTCTGTTCTCAGGACCAAGTGAGGGTAACTCTCCTCATGGCTTCCCAGCTTCTGCCATTTACTGAAAACTTGAACCCATGGAGAAACCGTTTGGGAGCTGAAAGGAGGTGCCACCAATGCTGGTGCCTTGTCTCTGGCATTAGTACCTTACATCTCTTCCCTTGCCAACTTTTTCTTTCCCCTTTCTGGAGAACCATATCCTTCCTTACCAGGGCTTTCAGCCTTTGTTTCCCCAGGAGATGATTTTCTCAGTCTCTCCACAGTATCCCAGGAGGAAGGAACTAGCATTTCATTCACAATTGACCACAGTGTGGTATGAGAAGGCAGTTGGAGTATGAGTAAATGTTCTACAGAGTCGACATAAATGCGTCTTCCAACAAAAGCCAGCTGCTGCTATCACTGGAATGCATAGAAAATTGACTTTGTTTGGACTAATCAATGATAGGATTACCAGAAAGTCAATGTGTCAAAGAGTGACTTAGGGTATTGTGATGGATGGGGAAATGCAGTTCGATTTGTTTTATTCATGGTGTGTATGAATGGGTACGTGTGTGTGTGTGTGTATGTCTGTGTGTGTGTGTGTGTGTGTGATTTCTTTCCTTTGTAATGGAGCTAGTTCCTGAAATTGAGAGGGCTAGGCTCCAAGGGGATAATTAGGATTTTAACAGCTTGCTGTGAGTGGAAAATTTCATTTCTCTAAGTATTGAAAAGTGCATGCTAATAGTTATCCCAGCCATTAGTTAGTCTGCCAGAGATTTCTATCAGACTTAGACATTCAGATAGATGTTCCAACAAGCACTGCAATCAGCAGAGACCTGTAAAGACTTCTGGAGCCAATCAATGAGGACCTGATGCATTATCTAGGCGCATTTGTTTTTCAGATTCATAAGTCATTTTTGTTGTCAGAGCAACCCCTTTCTTTCTCTTGACTTTCTGTTGAATTTTTCAAGGTGATTGTTCCAAACCCTTCTCATTCTTCCCAAAGAAGCTCTGATCTACTCCATCCTCCATAGATGACTGCCACACCTAATTTACCAACAAGGTCAAAATCTCAGCTCACCTCTCTACTGCCTCAATTCTGTCTGGATCATCATTCACCCTTTGCTTTCTCGTTCATTCTTTCTCCTATTTCCAGAGAAATCATACCCTATTTTAATTTCCAAAGCTCACCTGACCTGGGTGAGAAGGTTCTTGATTTTACCAATAATTTCCTACCTCTGCCTCCATCTGCCTTTACTTTCCTCTTTCTGGCATCTCTGGGTCCTTGAAATCCCCCTTAATGTTCCAACTGCAAAAGCCTGTATGCATGACCTTGCTCCTTTGTCAGATTGTAACTTGTCTTTCTCTTCTTTTCTACACACACATTACTGCACAGGGTAGGCTACAGTCATTTGCTTTAACTTCCTTATCCGCTTTATCTACTCAACTCCCTGAAACCTGGAACCATCACACATTTATTAAAGCTGACTTCTTAAAAGTTATCAATGAACTACTTAAACACCAGAGCTAAACACCTCATCCTACTGATCTTTGTAACACTCAATACCCCAGACTGGGAGCCATACTTAGAAAAGAGGGCAGTGAGATTAAGGAGCCGGAGGTCAGTAAATAGATTCCAGAAGGGAAGTTTCTGTGAGCAGTCATCAAAGAAGTAAAATTGAATCAAACACACGAGGGCCTTGGGCTTTCTATGATGATGGGTGGAGGGGACAAATTGGGCTCCCAGGCTCTGCTGTCTGAACCAGATCAGCGGGTCCTGTATATTCAGATGGGTTTGGGTGCAGTACTGCTTGTGCAGATAAACAACCATGTGGATTTTGCTTGTGGGAAAGGCATTAGATAGATATCCCAGAGTCCATAGAGAAGCAGCCCCTTTCTTTATGGAGGTAGGTTTATTATAAGTCTTTTTAATCTTCAGAACTCAACTTATTTCAGAACTAAGACTATGCCCAGAAGTGGAAGACTGCATTGGATACTCTCTTTCTTCAGACTTTATTTTTGTACTGGGGATTTAACCCAGAGGCACTTAACCACTGAGCTACATCCCTAGGACTTTTTATTCTTATTGTTTGAGTCAGGGTCTTACTAAGTTGTTTAGGGCCTCACTAAATTGCTGAGGCTGGCTTTGAACTTGCAATCCTCCTGCCTCAGCCTCCTGAGCAGCTGTGGCTTTTGTTTGTTTAGATTTTTGTTATCGTTGTTTTGTTTTTGGTTTGTGTATGTGTGTGGTACTGGGGATGAAACCCAGGGCCTCATGCATGCTAGGCAAGTACTCTACAACTGAGCTATACCCCACAACCTTTATATCTTGTTTTGGGGACAAAATGCCCAGGCTCGGTTGGAACTTGTTACCCTCCTGCCTGAGTTTCCTGAGCAGCTGGGATTATAGACATGTATCACCAAGCCTGTTTTGAATAAGGTTTGAAGATTAGATAATACTATTTTTCAGTATCAGTTTCCTAATTTCAGCAATTTTTTTTTTTTTTAAACCAGGGATTGAACTCAGGGACACTCAGCCACTGAGCCACATTCCCAGCCCTATTTTTTATTTTATTTAGAGACAGGGTCTCACTGAGTTGCTTAGGGCCTCGCTTAAGTTGCTGAGGTTGGCTCTGAACTCGCGATCCTCCTGACTCAGCCTCCCAAGTTGCTTGGATTACAGGTGTGCGCCACCACACCTGGCTTAATTTCAGCAATTTTACTATGGTTGTAGAAGAGAATGTCCTTGTTTTTAAGAAAATGTGCACTGAAATATTTAGAGGTAAGGAACCATTGTTTCTACAATTTATTCACAAATCTTTCAAAAAACTGTGTGTGTGTGTGTGGAGATATATATATTTATATATATATTATATATATATATAATCTGTATTATTATATATATATAATTATTATTATAAAAAAAGGTAAGTGTGGTAAAGTATTAATACCTGAGGAAATTAGAAAGAGTATATAGGAATTTTTTACACTGGTTTTGCAACTTGTTAGTCTGAAATTATTTCATAATACAGTTTAAAAACATCTCATAATAATAATGCTAATATTTATTGAAGTCTATGCATACTTATCAAGGTCCTACGAAGTACTTTGGTCCTCCAAAGCATTTTGCATGCATATCTTTTAATCTTCACATTGATCTTGTGTGAAGGAAACTCTTATCTTCAAATTGTAGCTGAGGAAGCAGGTTGGCCAAAGTCATACTGTTAGCAATGGTAGGGCCATAATTGAAACAGAGCCTGTCTGAGTCCAGGGCTCATGTACTTAACCTCTGTGTCATGTATATAATTACTGAAGATTGCTTAGATAAATCAGCCACCTGGCTGGGAAGTTCAGCCCTCTGGAAAGTTTCTCAATGCTATCATATCATACAGATACCCCACATGACTCTGGCTGAGACTATATGCATAGTTTCTAAACAAAGTTTTAAACTAAGGTACAAAAGAGACTTAATACTTCTTACTTTTTCTGTCCTTTGTCCTTCCTCAGATACAAAACAACGCTTCCCAGCTCTTGCAGTTGGGTAAGTCCATGTGATTAGTTCTAATCCAAAAAATTGTGAGCAGAAGCGATGAGAATCACATCCAAAGTGAGGCACTCAAGGGTCACAGTCACCTCTCCAAGCTTTCTCTTCCTCTTCTGAAGTGACTATGAAGTCCACAGATTGAAATGGCAGAGCCACAACATGGAACTAATCTGCATTCTGGAGTCATTGCATGGAGGAGAGACAGGAGAAAGAATTACCCCACAACTGTGTGATCAGTATGGATGAGAAGTAAACTGACTTCTAATGTAGGTCAGAAAGCTACATTATTTTCTTTAAATCATAATAAAATCGAACTCTGAGTTCCAGATGGCAGGGCTGGAGGGAAATTCAATCTCTGTCACTATTAGGAATTCCTCCATTCAGAGTTAAACAAAATCCTGAGGACCTTATCCAGAGCCAGACATTTAGAGGGACCCCTGCAGTCAAGGCATGCTGGTTACTGTGGATGTAATCATTTTCCTAACCCATGTGGCTAGGGAAAGGTCTCCCAGGCCCAGGTAGCTGCTGGGCCACTTTTGGGCATGAAAATAACAACAATGACTAATATTTATGCAACACTACTAAGGTGCCAGGAACTTAGTATTTTACACAAATAGTTTTGCTTGTGTCAACTACTCTAGAACATTCTTTTCCCAGACAACTAACAGTTTTCCCTCACCTCCTTCAGATATGTCCCTTCGTTGTAAGGCCTCTTCTGATGGCCTGTAACTGTGTTTTGTCCCCCACAACTTCCCCTTTTCCCTGTTCCAGTTTTGTCCCTATTGCTCTTCATATCTTCTAACACATGATGCTATGTCATTTACTTACTAATAGGCATTTATGGCTCAACAGTTTTCATTGCAACAGGATTCCATGGTTTCTGTCTGCCTGTTCCCACTAGAATGTAAAATCTGTAAGGGTAGGGCCTTTTTTGCGGGGGAGGGTCTTCTGTCTCTCAACCACTTGAACAGTAGCTGGCATATATAGTTCAATAAATATTTGTGCAGTAAATAAATAATCATCATTTTACAGATAAGGAAACTGAGACAATAAAGGGAAGTAATTACCATGTTACTTAGCCAGCATGTGGTTAGAGCTTGGAGTCAAATCCAAGTCATCTAATTTCTTTTCACCATTGTTGTGACTGAGTATCCAAACACTCAGATCGGAGCTCCTTAGGCACATTTCTCAGCCACCCTTCCCAGAGCCCCTGCCATATCCCTGGGATATGGGAAGGCCCAGAATACAGAATCTAGTTGTCAACAAGCCCATGAATCTCCCTCTCCCTTCAGTTTAATCTCCCTCCTTTCCCTACACATACCTCATTCCCAGAATTCCTAATATAATATCTTCATTAAGATTAATTTTTCATTTAGAAAAGAGTTTACCTTTCAGAAACACTAACTTTCCAGTCCTCCTGAGGCCAAGAAACAGAGGGCTGGACACTTTCTTGGAATGAGGAAGTGGTATGTCCAGAAAACAAAATAGAAGTAACTCTTGAGTGTGTGTGTGTGTGTGTGTGTGTGTGTGTGTGTGTGAATGAGGGGGGAGAGGATCAGTGTTTTTGTACCCCAATCTCCTCTTCCCATACCAGCTGCAAGATCCCGTCCTTCTCTTAATTCTGGTGCTAAAATCCAGTCATGCTACCAATACCTGCCAAAGCTCTTCTGAGTGGAACAGGCCGACCCAAACTCACTTCTCCAGAGGTCAAGTGTGAAAAGAACATCTTTTTATTATGGATTACTTCCTCCAGTGCTCCCTGAATCCATCCAGCTGCAGCATTGGATTACAGCCTCCTGGGAAATGACTCCCCCACATTGGATGAGCAATTGTAATTTTCCCTTTGAGCTCCCCCACTTCCGCCCACTAGCTTAGGAAAGTATGGGAACGTGTGTGGTGATGTTTTGAAACAAAAGAACACTGAACCTGTTGTAAAAATAAGTGAAGAGGTACAGAAAGACCTTCCGTGGTTGAGTTAGCACCTCGTAGTGTGACTCCATAGATAGTGCTTGTACTATGAATCCCTCATTTCTCTGTCCTGAGATAAAGGTGTGTCTTCAAATTATAATCTCCTGCTGGGTGTGGTGGTGCACTCCTATAAACTCATTGAGGATTGGAGGCTGAGGCAGGAGAATCACAAGTTCAAGGCTAGCCTCAGTAACTTAGTGAGGCCCAGCAACTCATAGAGTCCCTGTCTCAAAATGAAAAATAAAAAGAGCTGGGGATGTAGCTCAGTGATCAAGAACCCCTGGGTTCAATCCCCAGTACAAAAAAGCAAAAAACAAAAACAAAACAAAACCAGTATAAACTCCTCTTTGGGATCCAATGCTTTGATGATGTCCATAAACATACTAGTATCATAAAGATGCTATTTTTCCCCTCCTTTTCTCCCCCTCCCATCTCCATTCTAGAAAATCAGCCTGTGTGAATACCATGGGAAGTGGGAAGCAGGGCCTTGCCTTCTTTGCAACCTGCTAAAGAGACCCTGGTGAGTGTCTGAAAAGGCACCTATGCCATAAGACCAGGTGGAAGGGGCTGTGTTTCCAGTCTTTCCAATGACTTCCTATCTTTTTGTGATTGACAGTATTTTTGGATACTGGAGAGTGATTTTAAAAAGACAAAACTTGCTGTGACCTCTTCACAGCTGGGACCTTTATGTTCCATCTCTGAGTGAGTGGCAGCTAGGACAGTTTTGAGCAAAGGGAGCAAGCTGAATGGAACATGGCCCCTGAGGGGAGAAAGACAAGGTGAGGGACTGCGGAACCTGTTATGGGCCCAGAGCTCCACAATGACCCAGGACTGAGCAGCTATGCAGAGCCCTGAAAACCAGAGTGGGCAGCTCGAGGACTCTTATTGGACTCCCTTTTCCTCTCATGCCATTTGGGAGGATTTGGAGAAAATTCCCTGCCCAAATTGCCTTGGGCAAACCTCCGAGTACTCTTCTGGGGACTGCAATAGATGCCTCTGAAATGCTTGAGGCTGATTGAGGCAGGAGAAGCCAAGTCATATGAAGCCATGCTATTTAGTAGGGCTCCCTTGGGTTGGCCACTCTGCTTTCTGGACCAGTGCCTCTCAGACTCAAGGGTGCCTCAGGTTCTCCTGCAGGGCTTGCTAAAGCACAAATTGCAGGGTCCGCCCCAGAGTTGTCTTTCAACTCTGTTAAGTTCCCAGGTGATGCTATTGCTCCCATCTGGGATTCACATGCTGAGAAACACAGGTTGAGTCATCCCCCTGCCCAGAAGTTGTAGTTCATTTGGGCAGAGCACAGCCAATCAGGGTGGCAGCTTTGGGATGCCTAGCTTTCTCTCCTCCTGTAGGGGTCAGCCTGGTTCTGCCTCCGCCTAAGGGCTTAAGGTCAGCCCAGCCAGGATAACTGTAGAATTAACACCTGCTAAGATCCACCCACTTCCTGAATGGACCTGGAGCCCTTGGCTGGGCTTTCCTTTAGTCTGAGAGCTCCCAGCCTTGGCTGGCAAGGGTTTTACTACTGGAAAGAGAGCAGCTCCACTTAAGCTGGCCTCCCAAAGATACAATGAATGTGTCTCATTCACCTTGGCATCCCCACTCCTGGTCCCTGGCTTAATGTCAGGGCCCAACCAATGTTCCACAAATGAACAAACTAGAAGCCTGAATATTTGTGCAAGAGTTAATGAAAGAGAAGGGCGGAAAGTGAGGGAATGAGTTTTAAGCTCTGTCAGTCTAACAGACACGCTGACCATTAGTTCTGAAAGCAGGAGTGCCTTCTGAAGCTAGGTGATTAAAACATTCTCCAGTGAAACTGCATAGGACCTCACAAGGGGTAAAGCACTGGGAGGAGCGGAAGCTGTAGGAGCAAAAATCAGCCAGCAGGGGGAGCCTCCAGCTTCACACCTTAGCTCAGTAGGAAGGCACCTTTGGTCCCTCTCTTTGTATTAAAAAAGAAAAAAATCATTATACTGCTTCAATCTTTTTGAAATAAGGTAAGAGTGAATATTCAATACCCAAAAAATTCCCAAGCTGAACAAAAGTTTTCTGTTTGTGAAGTACTCAGATAATTTGCTAAGTCCAGAATAGACTGCTCTACCAGGTAACAACTTTCTTTCTGGAAGCTGTGAGAGAACAGACTTGCCCACCAAGGAAGAGGAAGGCACTCCAAGGACAAAAAGGGAGCAACAGAACCTCTGAGAAAAGATTAGGCTGATTGTAAGGAGGTATTTTTCTCCCCACTCCATCCTTAAAATACCCAGTCAGATTTGGACAGAGTACTGAGGAGGAAGGACCCGAGGACAGGCAGCCCAAGGACACCCACCCTGCAGTTAGACAACCTATCCTGGCATACCCAGTTTTCCACTATCAACAGATTTCCATCCAACCTCCAAATGTTTAGAAGATGTGAAAGTACCAACTATCAGTAGCAGGTATTTGTTGGGTCTCTAAGGGTAGCCCTGGGCTTGTACTGCTTCATTCCCACACTCTCTCAAAATTCCTATAGTGACCATGAGGTACGGTCAGGATGCAAGATAAGCTGTGGATGCAGGGCAGACAACTGCAATTGATGCAGCTGGAGATCAACCTGCAATGGACCATTAGCAACGTATCCTGTAGCCCATCCTGCTACTGGACACAGAATTGAAATCTTAGCATCATCATTTGGTATTTTTCACCAAACGGTTTTTCAAGCTTTTTATCACCCCTTCTCCTAATCTGGCTTTCTATATTGTCAGTTTGCTTTAGTAGTGTCATCATTCACACAGTCATCAGAACATGGAACTTTCTAGTCATTTTTCACTACTACCCACATTCATTCAGCCAAGAAATCCTGCTCATTTACCTCTTAATGAATCTCCATCCTTTCTCCTCCAAGGGGTCTATTCAGGACTCATGTGGATGGCCACCAGCCTCTGTCTCCTCTAATTTCATCCTCAACACATTCTAGATGGTCTAAAAATCACATCTCATCATGGAGCCCCTTGCTTAAAAGCCATTGATGGCTCCCTAGTCCCTATAGAGAAGAAGACTACAATACTTCAAGGGCAGAGAATGAATGAATGAATGAATGAAAACAATCAGATGGGGAAGAGAAATTAAGAGTAAGAGAGGTTTTTTTTGTTGTTGTTGTTGTTAATCTCATTCATTTGGGAGACCATGCACTGTGATCCAGTAAACCCTACCATGTCCTGGAATTTAATTCCAATCAGCACAGGGGAATAAAAATGTATTTCGCTATTGACTTAGAAAACTTTACACCACCCAGCCAGGTATACATCATGTTTTCTTCCCCACTTTCCACAGCCCTTGCACTGTTTCCCTAACATTTACACTAATAAGAAATGAGGCAACATATTGTCTGCCTCACTTGGCTTAGCAGACTGTCCGCAGAAGTCCTTTCTGTAGTCAGACAGGTGAGTACTTCCAGTGATCTCTTCAAGCCCTACCCAGTTTCTGGCGGGTGAAAAGAATGTGGATTCAGTAGTGGGGAAATGTTTCCTCTTTGGACACAGTCCTTGTCTTATACTCAGCTTAGAAAGGAATCTTTTTCTGAATGCTTGCCTGTTTTTTTGTTTTTTGTTTTTTATCTTACTGTGCAAGGGATTGAACCCAGGGCCTCATGCATGCTCTGAACATGCTCTACTACCAAGCTATGCCCCCACTTTCATGTCTAGCTTCTTGTAAAACTTTAGTTACTGTATTTTGTCTTTAAAATCTGGACATATATCTTGGGTGGGGCAGTAGGCCCTTGCTGCTGTACTTGACGGGATCTGACAAGTAGCCGCTTGTGGTGACCTTGATGCCCGTGACTTCAGTGTCTCAGAGATGAGGTGGGGAGGAGCTGGTTGTGTTTATGCACCCAGGCAACTGTCATGTTTACTGTCTCTGGTCGACTTCCAAACCAGCAGCACCCCACCCGTTAACATAGGCTCCTTGGCTGGTTGCTGATGGGTTGGCCTGCTAGTTGTGAGTAGTTGTTTTAGCTTGAGCAATTGGTGGTTTCATCTGAGGAGCAGCTTTACAATCATACATCAGAGTTTCGCCTGACAAAAGTCTCTAATGCTCAATGGGGCTGTAAAACTGAAACGTGTAGCATGTACTGATCAGACCATCGCTCTTCTTCTTGAGAGACTATTTGCTCAATCCATTTGGTGTTCTTGAACTCTTCTGTGTTTGACATAAATCTAGGCTTCAGGAACCCAAAGATAGGGTATGGTGAGCCAGGAGCGATGGATATGTGAGCAGGTAAATGAGATATAGAGTCATCAGACTGGAAAGCTAGATGGCGGGGGTAAAGTGTTTCAGGGGACAGAGGAGGTAGAGGGTGGTTGGGGAGGGATTGCCAAATAGTTGATATTTGAGCTGGGTATAAAAGTCAGGGAAGGACATTTTAAGAAAGCATGTGCCAGCTACTGTGCTTGGTGTTTTACCTGCATTGACTCATTGCATCCTCACAATAGCCCTGTGAGAAGGGAACTATTATTACTCCCATTTGTAGGTGAGGAGGCAAAGGCTTATGGAGGTTAAGTCACTTTCCTAAAGTCATGCAAGTAAATGAGTAAGTGGGGGTCTTGAGACATTACCAGGTACATCATAAACACTCAGTGAACATATAGGTATTATTATAATGATAATCATTGCATCCAGGGCTGCTGCCTCTAAAA
>JAJEJO010002292.1:67601-77886 GCA_020662805.1 Glaucomys volans | reverse complement strand
CCTTGACTTCTGTGTTATTGTGATTGCAACAGCATATGTTTGGACTTTCTGTGGGTCACTAGAGGCATAAATCTTTTTTGGTGGCATTCTTTCAGTCCTAAGTTGAAAGAGAGAGCCTTGTCTAAATTATGGAAAAGATAGAGTTCTTTTTTGGTTGCTTTTCTGTGCTTCTCTTCCATCTGGATGCTCTTCTTGCTTTTTGCACACTTTTGTAAAATCGATTTCTTAGTAAAGGAGATTTAGAACTTGAAACATGGGGGAAGAAAACATGGAGATTATTTGATTCAGTTCCTCGATTTTACAGATGCAAAAATGGCAGCTTAATTAATCAAGATTCTTTCTGCTACAGATGATGCAACCCAATTTAAACTATCTCAAGTGAAAAAGGGAGTTATATTAGCTTTGGGGTAGGGAGGTGGAACTACTTCTCAGATTAAAAATATGTTACTAGGTGCTATTTATGCTTTCTCTTTAATCTCAAATTGTCTCTGCTTCAGAATGTGATGGCTGCAATTGTTCCTGGTGTAGTTGGAATTCCTTTACATAACTGGAAGAAGACTGGCCCCAGGGAACATTAGACTAATATCATTCCATGCTAGTGATTTCAGATCAAAGAGAAAACTTCTTTCTCCTTATTTCAATACATAGAAATCCCAGGGAAAGTCTCTGATTGTCCAAGCTTGGGTCACAAGGCTACTTTTTGGGCCAATCATTGTGCCAAGAGAATATGTTATGATGATTCACCTACCTAGGTCTCATGCCATATGGGATGCAGTGAGAGTGGCAGGTATTATGGAGGGCAGCCCCATCAGAATCATATGTATCTTCACAGAGAAAATCGATTGTCCTTACCAAAAAGAAGGACTGTGAGGTAGTAAGCTTCTAGGATTGTCCTCAGTGATCACTGCCTCCTGATATGTTGGTCTTCATGTAATCTGCCCTTGGAGATTCTTCCCTTGAATGTGGGCTAGACCTAGGGACTTACTTCTAATGAATGAAGTATGGGAAATGTGATGACATGTCACTTCTGAGATTATTTTACTAAAGTCTGTGATCTCTTTCTCACTTATTCTGATGAAGCCAGCTCCCATGCTGTAAGTTGTTCTATGGAAAGGTCCATATGAGAGGAACTAAGATTTTCCTCTAGCCAACAGGCAGCAAGGAACTGAGACCCTCAATCCAGCATCCCATGAGGATCGAAGTCCTACCAATGACCACTGAGGGAGTTTGGAAGCAGATCCTTCACCATCCAAACCTAGAGATGAAGGCAACCCTGGCTGGCATGTTGATTGCAGCCTTATGAGAGACCCTTAGCTGTATGACCCAGCTAAAATGCACCCAAATTTTGGACCCAGAGAAACTGTCAGAGGATAAATGTGTGTTGCTTTAAGTTGCTAAACTCTGGGGTATTATGTTACACAGCAAGAGAAAACCAATACATGGAGAGACATTGAGTAGACAGAAAAAGAATGCCATAATTGTTTTGGTTTCGAATGTCCTAAGCTTGCTTTCTCAGACTCATCCTTCCAGTTCTATGTTCCTCCCTGCCTAGATTGTCTTTTTTTTTTCTTCCTACTTTTTATTTCTTTCCACTCTCTGATTTCATAAGTAATCATAAAGGAAGATATACAGAGAGGTAATAAGTAAAGGAACTAGTAATAAAGTCAGGCATAATGGTACATGCCTGTAATCCTAGCAATTTTGGAGACTAAGGCAGAAGGATCACAAGTTCAAGGCCAGCCTCAGCAACTTAGCGAGGCCCTAAGGACCTTAGTGAGGTCCTAAGCAACTTAGTAATACCCTATTTCAAAATAAAAAAATAAGAAAGACTAGGGATATAGTGTAAAGTACCCCTGGGTTCAATCCCCAGCACTGAAGAAGAATGAGAATGAGAATGAGGAGGAGGAGGAGGAGGAGAAGTAGGAGGAGGAGAAGGAGGAGGAGGAGGAGGAGGAAGAGGAGGAGGAGGAGGAGGAGGAGGAGGAAAGAAGAAAAAGAAGAAGAAGAAGAAGAAGAAGAAGAAGAAGAAGAAGAAGAAGCAGTTAGTAATAATGTCGACTCACCATGTGTTCAGCACTTTGTAGGCCAGCACTTTGCTTGATCTCATTTAATCATTCCCCTCAACTCTATACGGAGAGTTTTATTTGTCCTCTTCTATAGATAGGAACTTGAAGCCTGGAGAGCTGACACAGGGGGCTCAGGATTACTCACGCTGGAAGTGGCAGAGTTGGGACACAAGCAAAGCATATTCATTCCACTGCAGCATGCTGTCTGTCACCTGGCAGGAAGGTAATTGGTTTTCTCCTTTAATAGGCCTGCTGTGATACAGGCTAATTCCAACATCAAGCCTTCTCTCAGAGAGGGCTGACCCATTTGTAGAACTTTCACTAGATTACTCTATGTTTTTCTTTCTGGTGCCAACAGGTACATTTCTAACCGACCGACTGTCAGTTGAACAAGTTCCCTAAGAAGGAATCTCTTCTTCACTTTTCAAGTCACATTACTTCTGTGCCAACCAAAGACTGGGAGGAGCATGCCAGAGAGGACACAGTTCTACCTGCTTTTCAGGAGCCTGTGACAGTCCTTGTTTATTGAGGAGGGATGCCCATCCTAGCAAATGAGGCCAAGCAATAACTTCAGAGCCCAGAAAGAGTGTTCTGGGCCTCCATACCAAGAAGTAGGAAACCCCAGTCTTGCCTTCGGCAACATCACCCAAGGCATGCAATTGAGTGGCGAGGCCTGGTTTGCAGATATAACTCTGATTCCTTCACCAAGATAGCAGAACAAGAGAGCAAGCAGAGTTCTCATCCATAAGAACAAGAGAAACCACAACAGAGACTAGAGATGAAGAAAAATAATTTCCATGAAATGTTATTCTGTGTCACATGGCTCACAGACTGTTGGAACCAGTTTTGGAACATCATGCTGGAGACAGTCAGAGGTCTAAGGCTTTACAGACTACACTTTTTTGAAGGTCAACTGCTTATTCTCCTCCAGGTCCCTTCTAATAGGAACCTCAGAGATGAATAATTACTAATCATGATATTAAGAAAGTGGGCCAAAAAGGGGTGTGGTCAAACTAATTTCTCATTCAAGACCTGCTTCTCTTCTTGTGATGTTCTCATCTAGTGACCCAGTGATGTCTTGCTCTGGTTTTCAGACCCTGTCTCTTAATCCTGATGATCTTGCTATTGTATTTCAATAGAAATCCAATTTATAGAGCCAGGAGTCATATTTTATCAGGGACAACTATCATGGCCATGTCGCCCAGATTCTTTTTTCTTCAAATTATATTTTCAATGCATTTATTAATTGCCACACTCTTTTCCTCACACAAACATGATGTATTTGTGTACCCAATTTTGCGCATTTACCTGGTGTGTACTGGTAGCCCAATTTTAAAAAATCAGGGGAAGGAAATGAATATATGACATTTGAAGGCAACCATTTTTGCTTTTCCAGTTCTGAGACAAGTCACCTTTTTAAAATTTCTATTCTCACTTTAAGGATTTCTCCCAGGCTTTGCTTCAGTCTCTACTGCCCCTGAATTGAAATATTTTGTCTCCATACCTTGGAATGTTCTGCCTCTAATCAGACTCCCCAAGACTTTCTGTCTGCTGGGACTATGTATGGCCTACAGAGGCCACAACTTCCCCATGTTACAGCTTGGCCTCAGAATGGATCAGTGCTTCTTGCTCAGAATGGATGTGTTCCTGTAAGTAAGACTCATTCCACTCCAAGAGTGGTTCATAATGAACCTGACCCTTACTAAGGACTTGGTACAGTCATCGCTAGTGTCTGCAGGGGGTACTTCTGGAACTCTCTCCTTTATATAAAATGTTGTAATATTTGCATGTAACTTATACATTGCCTCTTCCATACTGCAGATTACCTCTAGATTACTTATGAGAACTGGTACAATGTAAATGCTATGTAAATAGTTGTTATACTGTTTTGTTTAGGGAATAATGAAAAGTTTGTACATGTTTAATACAGATGCAATTTTTCTTCCTCAAATATTTTTGATCCATTGTTTGAATCCATGGAGGGCCAACTGCATATGCTAGGCATGTGCTAAACTCTGTATGTGCACCATCTTATTTTTTTCTTTCTTTTATTTTTCTTTTTATACTGGGGATTAAACCCAAGGGCACTCAATCACTGAACTATCCCCAGCCCTTTTTATTTTCAGACAGGGTTTCACTAAGTTGCCTCGGCTGGCCTTGAACTTGTGATCTCTTACCTCAGTCTCTTGAATTGCTAGGATTATAGGTGTGCACTATATGCATGGCTATATAAGCATCATCTTGTTTAATCTTACAAGAAGCTTGTTCCTCATGTCATCACTGCCTTGCAGATGAGGACATGGAGGAAGCGAGTCTAAGTATGAAGCACAGAGTTGCAAATCTGGTGAAGGTGCTGGATTTTGAACCTAGTTAACCTGGTTCTAGAGCCTGTGTTCTTATGCATGAGACAATTGGCTGCTCCAGAATTTAGACCATTTCCACTGAGTCACAGTTAATTGGATCAAATAAGGCAATATTATATGATAAGGTAGGTGGCCAATAAATTCTATCCGAGTATCATTTGTTGAACATCTATTGGGGGCAAGGCACTGCATGAATTCATAAACCTGAGATGTGGTTTTGGTGTGGAGGTGAAGCATGTTACCCATTCACTGAATGAGTGGGAAGGGAATTCTGTTTTTTGAGAGGATAGTAGATTTGACCTGAGGCAAAACTGTGATGTCTCTGTGTCTCATTGTCTGGCCCTCTTGAACCCTGTCCCTGTTCCTTCTTTAGCTTGGGAAGTTTCTCCTCCTCTACCCAGGCCCTCCTCTCCATGCTTCTGCGCTCAGCACTGGACTAGAAATAGGTTGCCTGTCTTCAGAGAATCTTTGAAAACAAGCTTTACCTTCACATCATCCAGGTGTGCATACGTCAACATTTTTTCGGTTGCCCAACTCTAGAGAAGCCACGAGAGGACATGGCATCCCAACCTTACTGAGCTTGTACTTTGGTTGAGGAACTTGGACAAGAGTCTTTATCATAGGGTAAAATGAAATAAGAACACTAGAGGGTAATAATAAAGTGAGGTGGATCCCCAAAGTGACTAGTAAAAGGTATTTTTTTCCAGTAGTGATGGAAATAATATAAATCTTTTTTCTTTTTTGATACCAGGGATTAAACCCAAGGGTGTTCAACCACTGAGCTACAACCCCAGTCCTTTTTATTTTTTGTTTAGAGACAGGGTCTCACTAGGTTTCTTATAGCCTCACTAAGTTGCTGAGGCTGACTTTGAACTTACAATCCTCCTGCCCTGCTTCAGCCTCTGGAGGCTCTAGGATTACAGGAATGCACCACGGTGTCCCACTCAATATGATAAATCTTGACTGGAATATTGGTTGCTCAGGTAAAACATTTTTCAAAGCTCATCAAATTGTGTTAAGGAATACTTGCACATTTCTCTGTGCATTCATCTTACCTAAATAAAAACTTCTTTTGTCTAGTAAATTTTAAAAGGCACCATTCTATAAGGACACCAGTAAGTACAGAGAGAGGTGTGCCCAAGTGTGTATAGGTAAATCATCTATCCATGAGCCATTCATTCAACATGAATGACCTGATTCAACATTGAGAACACGATACGTACTGGGAACTGTTCTAGGACCTATCAGAGAAGAAGACAAAGACCCCTGTCTCCATGAGCTTGCATTCTAGCAGGAGAGTTAAGATGGGAGTGGAGGGGTGGGAGCTTTTGCTATTGGAGCAGTAGCAACTGTAAGTTTTGGCCTGAGAGGGGCCAGTAATCCATGAAAAGGGTGAGGCTAGTGAAAAAGGCTTGGAAAGCTGGAAGCAAAACTTCTCGACATGCTTCAGAGACTAGAACTGCCCTTTCAGGTGGGGCCCAGAGGAAAACCTGTGAGTCTTCCAGCCCTAACCCCAGCATCTCCCTGCAGCTTGGGAGGGCAGCATCCATATCACTTTACCACAGCCGACTGCGTGGGTGCTTCAGCAAATACTGAAGAGGTGCTGGCTCTCTTTAGACACATCTGCCAATGGGTGTAGGCTCTGACCAAAGCCAGTCAACCAGGAGGTTGGAAACTCAGTTTCTGAGAGCTGGGAGGGGTGGGGAGGTGTCAGCAATTTTAGAAACCAAACTTAGGTGCTTAGAAACACCACAGAAGGGCTTGGCAGAGTCATGGGGAGTTGAATGGTATTGCTGTGAATCATAGGAACGCCAGGTGAGAAGAGGCCATCTGAGAAGGGATGGAGGTTCTTAAGTCTTTAAAAAAAATTTTTTTTAAGGATCTAGGAAGACTTGATCTTATAGCAATGTCTGTTACATTGCTATATAATAAAGCACATGAATAAATAAAGCACAATGTATAATAAAGCACATAGTATAATAAAGCACAAAGTATAATAAAGCACAATGAAGCAATGTATAGTAATTGTTTAAAAAATGATCTAGGTTACATATAATCTCTGAATTTTCAAAGATAGCACAATTTATGCAATAAATCTTATTTCACAGGTAGTTTTTTTCCCCATTAACAACGATAGGATATTGAAGGGGTAGGCTGGGGCTGCAGAATGTGAGACCTGTTGCAATTTTTCATCTCTCTTCCCAATTTTTGCTCTTTCCACAATCCTGTTTTCATTTTTCGATGCTCACATTGATTGATATTGTTTGCTTTCTCTTCCGTAGTTTAAAACATAAACAGCATTTCCATGTGAATTTGAGAATTTCATCTGGAGGCTAAAAAAGATACTGGAATTAAACATAGAGTTTTCTTAAACTTCAAAACATGAAAAATTTTAGCAATGTTAAGAAAATAACCAAAAGTCATTGTTCAGGAATAAATAAGCATTTGAGTTTTTCTGTAGCAGACTGGAACCTAACTCTAGAGGCTGTTTCATCTAGTGGTTTACCCAGTGCATCATGGTGACCCACAGGAAGAAGAAAACAGAAGAAAAGTCAGTCAAGAGAGATCATGCACAGGATACAGTGGTGCATGCCTGTTATCCCATCGGCTCTGAAGGATTGAGAGTTCAAAGCCAGCCTTAGCAAAAGCAAGGTGCTAAGCAACTCAGTGAGACTCTGTCTCTAAATAAAATACAAAATAGGGCTGGGGATGTGGCTCAGTGGTCAAGTGCTCCTGAGTTAAATTCCCAGTACCCCCCAAAATAGAGATCATGTACTTTGGGAATTTAGAAAGCTAATGTATTTTTGCAGGAATTGGCATTTTTTCCCTATAAAGTTGCAGAGAATAGTTTAGGTTTTAGCAGCACATAGTCCTTGTTAAAAATGTTCAAGTCTAACATGATATCTTGAAAATAGCCAGAGGCAGTGAGTAAGCAAATGGGTGTGGCAGTGTCTCAATAAAGTTTTATTTACAAAAACAACCATGGACTGGATTTGTTCTCCAGGCTGTTTGTCAATCCCTCTATTATTGATTAAATGATGGCCAGAGACAACTACAAAACGAGAGTAAGGGAAATGGAGTCAAGAGTCACTGTAGGTTCACTAGCTCTGCTTTCCTCTTTCTTCTGAATATGTGGGTATGCTATATTTTTTCAGTCTCTCTCATAGTTAGGTGGGACTATGCAACTAAGTTTGAGTAGTGCAATTTGGGCAGAACTGAGGCATGGCTGGCCTCTTAGAAACATGGTTAGAGACTTCTATGTGTTCACTTGGTCTGCCTTTATCTGTGGATTGAGTGCAGAGGATCCAGAGAGGGCCCTGGAGCCCTGGAAATGGCAAACCTGGGTTCCCAGATAACTATGTTGGGCAGAGCTTCCCTGCCAACATTACTGACTTTGATGTCAGCTAGACACTAACTTTTTATTTTGTGAGGTTACTGAGAACTGGGGACTTGTTTGTTACAGCAGCCAGCTTCACTGTGACCATATAAAAATTCAAGTATCAAGTTGCTTGGTGCCATGGGGTCCTGAAAGCCTAGGAATTGAGCAAAATGTACTTTTATTTTCATTTTTTTATTGTATATATTTAGGGGGTACAAAATTATGTTTTGACAGACATTTATAATGAAATGATTATTATAATCTAGCAAATTAATATTTTCATCACTTCACATAGTAATTGTGTGTGCACGTGTGTGTGTATAGTAACAGCACCTAAAATCTAATGTCTTAGCAATTTTCTGTGGTATGATATGATATTAGGGACCACAGTCTTCATGCTGTGTATTAGATTGCCAGACTTATCCATGCTACATAATTGCCACTTTGTATCCTTGGGCCCTTATGTCCCTATTCCCTACCCTAACATTCTATTCTCTATTACTATGTATTCAAATTTTTAAAGATTCCTTTGTGGGTAAGATCATAAAGTATTTTTCTTTCTGTGTCTGGCCTATTTCATTCAGCATAATGTCCTACAGTTTCATCCATGTTGTAGCAAATGGCAACAGGTATTTCTGAACTTGGAGTGAAGGTGGGGTTGAAATCAGCAGACATGATTGGGTCAGTTAAATTTTTGTCACTGTGATAATACCTGAGGGGGGTGGAAAACTGAGAGGAGGAGAGATTTACTTTGGCTCATGGTTTCAGTTCATAGTTGGCTGGGTCCATTGTTTGGGGCCTGAGGTGAAGGAGAACATCATGGTGGAAGGGTGTGGCAGAGGAAAGAAAGCTGCTCAGCTCAGGGCAGCCAGGAAGGAGAGAGAGAGAGACAGAGATAGAGTTAGCGATAGAGACAGAGTGTCAGGGACAAGAAGTACGTTTCCAGGGCACAGTGAACTACTTCTTCCAACTAGGCCTCAGCTCCTACAGTTCCATCACCTCCCAATTCATTCAGTCAAATTATTAGTCAACCAAATTAATAAAAATTCCATTTGATGGATTAATCCACTGAGAGGTTAGAGTCCTCACAATCCAATCATTCCTAAAAAACCCATCTCTGAACATTGCTGCATTGGGACCATGAGTCATATTCAAACCATGACATGTTTGTATTTGGGGATAAAAAACTGATGAGACCCTGAAATGCTACTCTGACTGTCAAGTCAGGGGAGTCCTTGAAAAGGATTTTTTTCAAATGTCTCATATAAAATTGGTCTATTTTGGGAGGCTGATTGAGAGTTCAAAGCTGACCTCAGCAACTTAGCCAGGCCCTCAGCAACTCAATGAGAGACCCTGTCTCTAAATAAAAAATACAAAAAGGGCAGGGGATGTGACTCAGTGGTTAAGAGCCTGGGTTCAATCCCTGTACCACAAAAAAAAAAAAAAAATCCATTTCATTCTCACAAAAGTGTTAGAACTGTTTAGTTATAAAAACAGAGATGAAATGTTTAGTTATGAAAAGAGACTAAATCAGGTTAAGCAAAATTGGGGAATTTATGATGCAAATATAGAGGCATTCTCCCAGACTTGAGGATAAGAATGTAGCCCAGTCTGAGATTGGGCCAGGCTTAGGAAATGGCCACCCAACACGATTGTCTCTTTCAGCTCTGCCTGTCTCAGCAAGTGCCTCTGTTCTTTTGTAATCCAGCTTCTTCTATCGAAAATGGTTGTTACATTTTTAATATGGTTTGTGTCACTCTAAATATCCATGTGACTAAACACTTGGTCCCCAGGATAGGGCTGTTGGGAAGTCCTTTGGGAGGTGGGACATTGTAGGGGTCCTTAGGTCTTTGGTGGTGTGCCCTCATAAGGGAGAGAGATGGGAAGGGGGTCAGTATAAAAACCTGAGTTTGACCCCACTCAGTCCTCTCTGCTCTTGGTTTGAGGTGTAATCTCTTGCTTCTGCGTGCATTACTGCCATTACCATTGCCATGATGTGATGCAGCCAAGAACTGAGCCAGTGGTAGTAGTATGCCTTTGAACTTCCAAAACTATGAGCTAAAGACACCACTTTCTACTTCATAAATATCTGTCTCAGACATTTTGTTGTAGTGATGAAAGCTGACTAATGTAATGGTCATGCCCAGCAAACAAGGTTTGTCATTTCTGCAATTCATAACATCAGCCCAGACTGAACCTCAGTTTCCTGGTGCCCCTTCTAAAATCCCAGGAGAAAAAACCTGGCAAGGTTGGTATCTGCTCCTAGTCCAATTGGCTCCAGCTAAGTAGTCATGGTCACAGAATAGGAACATGGCTGCAAAGACACCTCTTGGGATGAGGGGGGCTCTTAAGAGGGTGCTGTGATCTGGGCAGACTTCCCATAAAAGCAGGCAGTCATTTTTTCCTCATTTCATACAAGTAGCACCCTTTGCAGGCAGATGTTATTCTCTCATTTTTTTTTGCATAAGGAATGTGTG
>JAJEJO010002292.1:28002-67201 GCA_020662805.1 Glaucomys volans | reverse complement strand
CAGCCCAGAGAGTTTAATGGGTTTCTGAAAATCACTCAAACTTCATCATCAAGGCTTGCAGAGCATCTACCCTTGCCTCTTCATCCAGTTGCTCCATCACTCATGACAGGCATCCTTGTTTCCAATATAATCAGTAATTGCATTTGACATTTAATAAAAGTTTAGTCATCACTATGAAACTTGAACTTTCCCTACCACCCTTCCAAAGATTTTTCTTGATTTACCATGGAAAGAAGGACTGGGGTGAGGAAATAGAGCCAGGAGATCCATGGGTTTTTAGCACTACTCAGGTGATTTGAGGACTAGAACTATCTGAAAGTCTCTATTATAACTCACCTTCCTGGACTGTAGCCTGAAAAACACCTCAGTAATATGCTTGAGAAAACCAGTTAAACTGCACGTGCAACATTAGACTGAAAAGTTCTAGAGGACAGGAATTTTATTGCTCAGAACCTACCTACCCCAGCACTTACTACCCAGAGGTAACTCTGTAAATATTTGTTGAAATATTGAATGAATTCATATGAATTCAATTTCCTGCAGAAAAACTAGGAAGTACTGAGAAGATAAAGAAAGACAATAAGATTCACACACAATCCTACCACTCCCTCTTAAAATATGTCCTTAATACAGTTTTATAAAAAGATTTGAGCTGGGGATGCAGAAACAGTGATAGGGCAGTGGTTTAGTATGTACAAGACCCTAGGTTCAATCCCCAACACCACAAAACAAAACACATGACGCCAGTGTAGCTCAGGAGTTGCACACTTGCCCCTCGCCCAAATAATTTTACTTTTATTCTTTAATTTGTTTTAATAAGTTACACATGACAGTAGAATGCTTTTTGACACATCATATATAGAGTATAACTTCTCATTCTTCTGGTTGTACATGATGTAGAATTACACTGGTCGCGTAGTCATATGTGTACATAGAGTAATAATGTCCGATTCATTCTACGATCCTTCCTACCCCCAGACCCACTCCCCACCTTTCACTCCCCTCTGTCTAATCTACAGTACCTCTATTCTTCCCAAGACTGCTCCCGCCCCATTTTTGTGAATGAGCATATCAGAGAAAACATTCAACCTTTGGTTCTTTGGGATTGGCTTATTTTGCTTAGCATGATATTCTGCAGCTCCATAATTTCATTCTTTAAGGCTGAGTAACATTCCATTGTGTGTATATACCACATTTTCTTTATCCATTTATCTGTTGAAGGGCACCTAGGTTGGTTCCATAGCTTACCTATTGTGAGTTGAGCTGCTATAAACATTGATATGGCTGTGTCACTGTAGTATGCTGATTTTAGGTCCTTTGGGTTTATGCTGAGGAGTGGGATGACTGGGTCAAATGGTGGCTCCATTCCAAGTTTTCTGAGGATTCTCCATACTGCTTTCCATAGTGGTTGCACCAATTTTCAGTCCCACCCTCCAAATTGCACATATAATTTTGTTTTCTTCTTTTTTTCTTTCCTTTCTTTTTTCTTTCTCCCCCCTCCCCCAAACACATCTCTTTACAATATTCTGGGAACATGGTTGTAGTGGCAGCCTAGGATTCCATCCTATGATTCACTTATTTATTGAAGCTACTCTCCTCTTTTAGGTGGTTTCTAGTTTTTACCCTGTTCTAAACAAGGCTGTGATGAATTCCTTGGCATCTCGATCCTTGAGCATATCTTAGACTATTTCCATAGGGTAAGTTCCTAGAAATGGAATTGCTGGCTCAAATGGCATATGCATTTTTAATGCCTTTGATGCATTTTGCCAAATGGCCTGCCAGCAAGCCTGCACCAATGCTACCGCACTGCCGGAGAATTTCTATTTTCAAAGGTGTTATTAAAAAAAAAAAAAGATCTCTTCTGCTGTATCAAATGCTTTTCAGAAGCTCATCAGTTCTTCATGTCCAAGTGAGACTCTTGCCTGCCATCTTAGTGCTTCAAGAGGTGGCATGTTGGCAGGTACATGGGAAGCTTTTCAGGAAGGTCTTGATCTGAATAGCCTTTTAGAACCACGAACTGCTCTTTGCAGTTCAGAAAAGGAGCAGGAAAAAGGAAGTCTTAGTGTCTGCACATTCTGAAGCTCTCAATGTGTTGTTTGACAGAGTGACTTTTTACAATGTTTTCCCCAGAACTGGACCTTTTTGAGGTTGGAATGACTGTGGAAGAACTTATACCAAATGAAATGCAGTATGAATCTGATCCCACAGAAGGATGTTCCTTGGATGCTCCTACTTGGGGACAAGTGGTCCCTATCTTACTTGGGCAAAATCTCTGGATGACTGACTCTTCATCAATAACTGAAATGTACCAATGAATTGAGAACCAAGTTTATCATGCCTGATGACAAGAGCCTGCATCTTAAAGTACATTCACAATGACCCAAATCCAAGTTGCTGATTTTATAGAAGAAGACACAGAAGCCGTTTGCAGCATGTATGCATTGTCCTAGGTCACACAAATAGTAAGTAGCATTTTTAAAATTGGAAATCAGTTTATCATTAGGTCTTTCCATTGCCCTTTGTTGAATATTCTCATCCTTTCCATTTGTGCTTATACAATCTTCAACAGAACTATATCATGGGAATAAACTGACTCCACAATACACGCATCAGGCCCATTTATGAAATGCTTCCTGCCTGGGTGACTGGTGCAGATGATGGCAATTCCATCTGGATGGACCTTTGGTTGAGCATAGTGAACCTTCACCAGTTGGAGATGGACATGAAGTAGCAAGTAAGGAAAACCTTCATTGTTTTAAGTCACAGATTCAAGGGATGTGACTGCATCTAAAGTGAAGTGGGTAGAGAGGCCATTTGGGGGGATGGCAGTGGTGGGGTGGAGAGAAAGTTTCTAGCAGCAGATTTAGACCATTTTTAGCACCTTTTCCCCTCAAGACCCAAGTTACACTTGGCCTTGGTGCCTACTACCTTTGTCACTCCCACATAGTTAGTTAATAGAAAGTGAAAAGCTCATCTTCTGGGAATGGGTGGCAAGAAGAAGCCCAGAAACTGGAAGATCTAGCTGAAAGGACAAATGTCACACAGTTCACAGAGCCACAGATGCCCAATAGAAACTATATGGAATTGTAGAATCCACATGCCCTCTCTGTTCTCCTTAGCCTCCATGACAGGCAGATGCACAGTGTGGCCCTGCAGTAGGCACTGCTGTTTGGCCTCCTGCCCACCATGGGAACAAATACATGTGCTGTCTTTCTCCCACAGGGACTGCTCTGGGCTCTATTCAGGGTGTGAGTAAGAGCCCTGTTGGACTTAGGGAAACTTGGAGGCCAGCACCTCACATCCTCCTCATTATCCCACCCCATGCCCTCAGGCCCACAGTCCTATTTGCCAACCTAACTTAGAAGATGCCTTAGGAACAATTTCCCTTCTCCATTTCATACAGATGAGCAATCTGTATTCACAAGGTGGAGAATCCCGAGTCCCACAGCTGAGCAATCCCTTCAAACCAGTGCCTTTTTGCAGTGTGGGCAGTGGGTATACCTGGCAAAATTAACAATTGGTACCTGCCTTAGGATAATTATGGCATTCTTTGATACCAAAAATGATAAGGCTATCTCTATTATCTTTCAACAGACTTTTGGCTGGAAATATCTCTATGGAGCAAAACCATCTAGGTGCTTCCAGCAAACTCTTGTGTTTGCATATGCTTCCACGTTTGCCTGCAAGTGCTTCATCTCAGTTCTTCTCTTTTGTAGGACATCTAACTACACTGAATAGGGCTCTTCTCTGTCTGGATCTGTTCTCCTTATTCTTGAAGCAATAGTCAATTTATTAGGGGGTCATCTTCACTATTCTCTAATGAAGATAATATTGGGATAATATTTAGAAAGCAAGGGATGTATTTGGAACACCCAACTCCTTTCCCATAGCACCACTTCAGTGATCTTGGATGCATTCCTCTAACCTTAGCTTCTCATGCTGCCTCCTTCTTCTCCTGGTTTTTCCCCTGCAAAGGGTCCTGGCCTAGAGAGCAGGAGATTTGGATTCCATCTGGACATACATTTTTAGCAAACTATGATTTTAAGCAGTTGGCTTCATCTCTTTGGGACTTAGTTTTCTCATCTGTAAAATGGCAATATTAAGTCACCTCTAGGACAAACTTCATGCTTCCTACCAGTTCTTTCCTTCATGTTAGACCTGGCTCCATGTCCTAGTCCCTCAGGGCCAGTATGCTGCTCTTCCAGTTATTTTCCGTGCATTCTTCTCAGGTGCCTTCTAGAGATAGGGCCTCCAGTATAAAGTGTCACCATACTGGTGGGAACAACATTCCTTGCTTAAAGTGGGTGGTGATATGCTGAAGCATGATTCTGTGGTGTCCATCACCCATGCCATCAGATGCCCAGAACTTGCTTGTCTATTTAGTAATCTGCTGCATCCAGACATCTCACTTGTATAAATTTAGCATGTAAGTAGGAGCTTTCCTTCCTTTAGGCCATGAGGTAGGTGGGGTAGTGTGTACTTTGAACCTATTGCAGTGTAAACACTGGACAACTTTCCATTTTACATTCATGGTGGAGCAGCAGATAATGTCTCACATACCCAGTTTTCATAAAATCCTGTGACAGGGCACTACTTTCCACCCTTGTGACCTATAATGACTCTGGCACTTAGTTCATTGCTTAATTAGGGAGTTACTTGTAGCAAAGAGAAGAACCAGCCCCTTTCCCTTCTGGAGGCCTGGATAGGTTCTAATGGGTTCTAGACTGGAATTAAAAAAAAGTGTGCTTTTTGGGTAAAGGTAAGAGTCATTATGGTGAATTAAGAAGAAATGAAGCAAATACAAATACAGTCCCATAATCTTGTATTTGCAAATGACTTCAAATCTACCAGAAAGGAGAATGTGACAGGGCTTATGACTGAGACAAGCTGAGCAGGAGCCTGTCCAGTAAAGAAAACCTGAAAGAAACTAGCGCAAGGCAAAGCAAAGCAAAACAAAACGAAAAAATCAAACCACCACCACAACAACAAAAATGGGGTAATTAGCAAGGCTCTCGGGGCTCCCCAGAATTACAGATGAACCAGCTCATTAAGGCCTAAGTGGTTGTTTTCCATCTGGTTGTATCTGCTGGATGCACTTGGGTGGCTTATTGGGATAAGGATTCCCTGTCACTGCTATTTTCTCAGCCACTAATTAATCCCTTCTAACCATCACTGGGAGGTGGGTCAGGCCCATGAGCATCTCCTGTAGAATCAACCAAGACAATAATCAGAGTCCCAGCTCACCACTCAATGCCCTGAGGGAGCCAAGAGAAGACACTACTGCCTTGGGCCACTCATCCAGAGCCCTGCCCGGGTCCTAACAAGTAGTGAGCAACAAAATCATAGCACATATGTCACCAAAGCTCTCTGGACTTGTTTTTCTCTTCTGAAACAGGAGAGCATTATGAGTTTTCCTATTTAAGTTGACCATAAACTGCAAAATACAGGTCCAGAATATAAAATATGAAGGGGCTGAGGATGTGGCTCAGTGGGAGAGTGCTTACCTCACTATACAGGCCCTGGGTACAATCCCAGAATGGGGGTGGGGTGGGGTGGGGAAAGAATATAAAATATCAGATAAAATTCCAAGTGATGCCTTACTGAGCTGTCCTGTGTACCAAGGACTGTGCTAAGTACCTTGTGGATTTCTGTTATTTAACCCTTACAATAATCTTACAAAGAAGATTTTTGCAACTCTACATCACAGATGAGAAAATGAGGCTCAAACTGGTCAAAACTAATCCAAGGGGGTCACATGGCCCTTTGCACTCAGAAACACTGAATATCCTCAAAACTTGTTGCCAAATATAAAGAAGGAACCCCAACACAGTGCTTTAGTACGTTGTCCCCTGGGCTGGCAGCCTCTCTCATTCACCCTTGCCATGTTTTTCTCCCAGCTTCCTAAGGATAAGCAGAGAATACCTGTGGGCAGGAGAATAAAAGACTCTGAAGAACCCAAAGGCTGAGTAGCTCTCTCAAAAACTCCTCTCTTCTTTCCCCCAAGCAGCAACCAGCATCCAATCAGATGTGTGGTCACTCTCCATCTACTCTGTTCTTCAATCCATGGCAAAGGTTGTCAAATCGTAGCTTGCAGGCCAGATCCAGGTTCCAGGCCCATATTGATGTACAGACGTGTAAGTATTTTGACTTACTTGCAACATTTAGCATATATTGGCTTTTATTTTTCGCAAATGCAAAAACCCTGGCAATAAATGCCTTGTATGCTTTCATGGCCACAAGGGCAAGATCTAGGTGGCAGTTGTTCACCTGGCCCATTTCATTCATCCATGCTGTCTGCTGGCCCCTTGTAGATTTTGAGTTTGAGACCTCTGATTTATTCTAGCAATGGATTTTTTCTCCCTCAGTCTTCCTGTTCATTTATGTCAAAATAATAAAACATCAAACTTGAAGATAAATAAGAAAGATTTACACATTTTCTCAGGAGTATTTATATTTTTCTCTAGTCTGAGAAAAATGAGCTCTTTGTTCAAATCGAATTATGTTTATTTGTGATTTCTAATAGAAACAATTTTCTATTTTCTACCTATTGTTTTAAGATTTTGTCATAGATTTTCCATAAACCAGAAATTTGCTCTATTGGGTTCTTCAGGGATTTCTGGGTTCTTTATGCTTTCTTTGTTATAATTTATTCTGAGGATCCGGATGTATGAGGTTCAGAGGAAAAACATTCTATAGGGAACACAAATTTCCCAGGCTACAGCAGTGTGCATGTTATACCAGGAAAACATAATAGTCATAAACAGCATTTCTTTGGCAAGGCACTCTAGAACTACTTGGATAAAACTGAGAATTTATAAGGCATTTATCAAGAATTGATCATCTGTGGTAGCCAGTCTCCAAGATGATTCCCAGTGATCCCTGCATCCTGGTATTCACTTTTGTGTGGTTCCCTCTCACACTGGATAAGGCTGACCTGCATAGATAACAGGATATTCAGGAAGTACGACTTCTGAGGCTAGATCAAAAAAGACATTACAGCCAGGCGCGATGGCGCACACCTGTAATCCCAGCGACTCGGGAAGCTGAGGCAGGAGGATCACAAGTTCAAAGCAACTTAGTAAGGCCCTAAGCAACTCAGTGAGACCCTGTCTCTAAATAAAATACAAAATAGGGCTGAGGATGTGACTCAGTGCCCAAGTGCCCCTGAGTACAATCCCCAATTCCAAAAAAAAAAAAAAAAAAAAGACATTATAGTTTCTGCCTTGCTTACTCCTATGGCAGTCTCTATGGAGGATCCCAGCTGCCATATTGTGAAGACACTGAAGCAACTCTATGGAGAAGTCCACAGGGCCAAATAACCATGTGAGGGAGCCACATTGGCAGTGGACCCTCTATTCCCATCCAAGCCTTAGATGGCTGCAGCCCTGGGCAACAATTTCACTGTAACATCAAGTTAGACTCACCAGCTAAGGTGCCCCCAAATTCCTGACCTACAGAAATGGTGTGGAATAATACATGTTTCTTATTATTTTAAGCATGTAAATTTTGGAATTGGCTACCATTCATTCAGTAAACATTTATTGATTGTTTTTTTTAGGTCTCTAGCACCATGCTGGGTGCTCAGGATGCAGTAGTGAACAAAACTAGTATGGTCCCTGTCCTGATGGAAATTATTATTTCGGGAGCAAGATGGACATTAAGCAGGGCAACACACAAACGAGAACATTGAGAGGGAAGGGGCAACCTCTTTAGAATAAAGTTGTTGGGGAAGTTGAAGAGGAAACACTAAACCTGAGTCCTGAGAATAGAAAGCACCACAGGTACCTGGCATTTGCCTTTTTACCTGTCCTGATGTTGTCACTTTTTGCTGCCCTGGGTACTTTTGGAAATGAGGCAGGGTGTTAAATAAATGAGCCAATGAGACGATAGAGAAATCTTACTTTTCTTGGGGGCAGACTCTCTCTTATGGAGAAAAGGACTTTTGCTAGATGAATACTTAAAAAAACAACAACACAGCAATCCTGGGAGGTCTTGTATAGGCCTAAAAGCTCTGGATAGGAAAGGAATTGGAAGATGGGTAGAAGCTTCCTAGAGAACGTGTTGGCAGGAGCTAAAGACTACAGAGGGCCTTGGGGGAGAAAAATGTTTTGTTTTGTTTTTTAATTTCCTTATTTTTGGGGTAGTGAGTGATAAATATTCTTCTTTCCAAATGGTCAGTAAAATTTCTTTCTGCCTAACACTTTTTGGTTGTTTTTTGGCAAAGCACTCCACTTTTCTTTAAGTTTGGCTTCAGGTAAACCTAAGGTTGTTCACAGGAGACCAGCCACATATGTTTTAGACAAACATACTAAAGTAAGAGTGTTAGTCATAAAAATAAATAAATACTTCTGATCATCTCTGCAATTCCCAATAGATAGCTATGCTCTGGATGCTGTGTGGTGGCCTCAGTATGCTTAAGGCTGTGCAGAGGGTGCTGATGACATAGATCCAGGTAGGTGCTGCAGCAGCTGCCAGTATGACTGCGCACCTAGCACCCTGCCTGGCGCTTAGGAGATGCTCATGAGGTATTGGCTGGACACACACCTGGACACTGATTGCTGCCTATGCTGCTGCTGCCTTATCCTTCAGTGCTCTAGGATATGGGTTTCATGGAGGCACAATGGCTAGGGGCAATCCCTTGTAAAATTCAGGTGTGACTCTGTTGGGATGGGTCTGAGATTGCAATTGCTTTTTCCTTTTTGAGCTTTCCTATCTTCCTGATACGAACTGCCCTGAGGACTTACAATGACTTATTTCCAAAAGTACCTGATGTCTGTTTGAACAGGCCTGCACTAGCCTTTAGAAAGTACTTAGACTTCCTTAAATTTGAGGGTAAACTTAGCTTAGGTTTAAATAGGAACTTCTGCTGCTCCAATATCATCAGAGGGTCTAGACCAAAATACAAGCCCAGCAGCCTTAATATTCAGCATCTGCACCGTCCAACAGGAGTACCACTAAACACATGTGGCCATTTAAAGTTTAAATTAATTTCAATAAAATAAAGTGGAAAACTCAGTTCCTCTGTCACACTAGCCACATTTTAAGTGATCAATAGCCACATGTGGCTGGTGGCTACCATATTGGACAGGAAGATTATAGAAACTTTTCCATCAGCAAAGGAACTTTCATTGGACAAGGCTGTGTCTAGAACCAGACCTCATAGAGCAAACAAGGAACTGGTTATAATATATAAACAAGAAAATTATCCACTCAGAATAAACTGTAAGTCTGTTTTACCTGTGGGTTAAAATAAAAGTGAGCATACGTATGGTAAATATGAGGCAAAAGTCAGTGTATGCATAAAGGAAAAATACCTTAACGTCAATATTCCCTTGAGACTATTCCCCATAGAAAGGGATGTGAAAGACTAGCTTTCACTCTAGTATTACATTTTTCAACCAGCATTGGAGCAGATCTTTGTTTTTTGGTTTAAGTATCAGATGAAGGATTTGGTTTGTAGTTAGAGGCAATGCTTACAAAATACTAATGGTGCCTTTAAACACTGCCATAACACCACAGGGAGTCAGAGGAGTCAGCTGTGTGAGGCCCAGGACACAGAAGAAACCAAAGGCACATTTGAATCATGTCCGCCTTCTTAGGCTATAGCTCTTTCTATGGGATGGCAGGTGGAATTGCCCATAGGATTTAAGTGGTTCTTTACCTATGTACAGCATATTTGATGCCAAGCCTGTGGAGCTGAACTTTGAGTAGGTTAAATGCATTTACTGTGTAAATCCTCAGTCTGTCAAGCAGCCCTTTCTTTGCTCAGGGTTTAGTCAAAGGAAAGGTCTACTCTCCAGTGAGACCTATGTGTTTTATAATTAAAGGCGCGCGCGCGCGCACACACACACACACACACACACACACACACACAGTTCCTCCCTGAACTCTTTCTTGGGGAGGCCAGAAATTCAACTTTACACTGATCTCTAGGAAATACACCTTGGCCCCACAGATCAAACCTGAAGTTCATAGATCCTGGTGAGTTTTGTGACCAAAAAAGCACAAAGGACATTCAAGCCCTTGGAAGCCCAGCTGAGCTCCTTCAGACCCAGACACCTTCCCAGATCACCCCAGCAAGCAGCAACCTCTGACATACCAAGACTCCTGTCACAAGAGATGTTCTGCCCACTCAGTCTGACTCTAGGTATTTATGGACATTCATCTTTACATGTATTTTATACAAACTCATTCTGTCTTTCCAGTTAAGTAAAATTCTCCAAGGGCAGATGGTAGATGTCTTTTGTCATTTTTTAAAATCCACAGTGTCTAATATGGTGCCTTCGTATAAAAGTGTGCCTTTCGTATCCAGCTTCATTAACATCACTTATAAGTTATTCTCTTAAGAGAGAGGAACTGTGGACATGAATTCATTATACAGACATACTTTAAAAACACAAACTATATAAAAGGCCAGTATTTGCCCTTTCAACCTAGGAGGCTGAATTTTTCGATTGTTTACATTACTTTGAAGATATTGAGGATTGCAAGGAGAGCCGCAAGTCAGGAATTTATATCATTTACAAAAGCAAAGAGAATGTTAGGTGTCCTAAACAAATCTGTGAGATAACCCCCAAATCTGACTTTATTAAGTCTTATGAGAACAGGCCTATTTCCAACCTCCATAAATAAAAGACTGTGATTTTTGCTCCATAGTGTGTATGACTTTTTTTTAACTTGATGATTTAAAAAAATGTGTGATAAATGAACGTTTAATTAGAATCTTAACAGACCACACTCCTCCATGAAGATTTCCATTTTAAAAAATTGTTTTTTAAAGCAGTTCTTCATCATTTTGTGCATATCTTCCTCATTCACTTTCTATTATAACATTAAATGTCATTTTATGCTGAGCAAAAGGTCATTAATTGCATTAAAAGAAATCCCTTCTTTCCAATATTGGAATAGTTTAATAATTCAGAGTTTAAAAAATTCCCAAAGTATATTTTATAAATACCATTCTAAATATTGCCTAATTTTGGTTAGATTTTAAATAAGACTGCAATGAAATTGTATGAAAAACATATTCTGATGAATTAGAAGACTTGGGGATTAGCACTTTTTATACCATTTCCTTTCTAATACTGGAGGGTTATTGTAGATATTGGTGTCTATTTTATTTTATTTTATTTTATTTATTATTTTATTTTCGGTGCCAGGGATTGAACTCAGGGGCACTTAATCACTGAGCTACATCCCCAGCCCTTTTATATATTTTATTTAGAGATAGGATCTCATTGAGTTGCTGAGGCTGGCTTTGAGCTCTCAATCCTCCTGCCTCAGCCTCCCGAGCTGTTGGGATTACAGGCATGCACCACCAGCTGTCATGATTATTTTAAACTCTGGCTTTATCAGCTCTAAGAAATGTTTTTTGCTGTACAATCTGTTGTTGCCTCTAGCTTTCCGGACATATCATGGTGCCACTGATCCTTGAACTCACAGGAGGTACAGGAAGGTTGAAGGTATAAAGCATATACCTCAAATCCAGGGGACACAGATACCGGTTCACAGCTCTTTGTCCTCACCAGACTGACCCTCCACTTCCTTTTCTTCTCAGAATCACTGTTTAAGTAAGCTTCTATTATTTGCACCTGTCATTTTAGAATTAATGACAGCTGAGCATGGTGGTATACCTGTAGACCCAGCTACTTGGGAGGCTGAGGCAGGAGGACTGCTGGACTTCAAGATCTCAAGATCACAAGATTGGCCTGGGAAACATAGTGCGATCCCCAACTCAAAAACAAAAACAAAAACAGAAAAAGAATTAATAACAGAGTCCTGGCAGAAAGGGAGGTGCTGGGTTATTAGCCATGTATGTTATCATTCTGACTCATAGAAGCTTGGAAGGCTCCAAAACTCTACATTATTTCCATGGCTTGTGGCTGGTTGCCTCTTCCCAGGGCCTATGATTTAGGGACCATCTGTGTTGCCCTGTGAAGCAGTGGTGCCTCCTTACCCTATTTGCTCACCTTCTCACCCTCTTCTACAGGGGAGATGGAAGGGTGTATCAAAGCAAGAGAAAGCGTCGTGCCTATTTCTTCCCTTGCTCTCCAGGTTGGGTATTGTTTCGGCATCTTAGATACACCCATTTTAATTAATTATGAAGTATATGTTTCGCAAGGCAGTTTTGTCTCAGGCAGGAGAGACTTTTTTTTAAGGAAAAATTGTGAAATTAAATGGTGATCAGAAAGCAAGTGGCTAGAGGCAACCACGCAGCATCGTATATATACTTCGTTGCATTTTTAAAATTTTTAATAGAGGAAAGACTTTTAAATTCATTTCCAAAGTGCCATGAAAGCTCACCTGGGCCACTACCACTTGCACTTTGCCTCTTTACAAGCTATAAATCACCATGTGTATCTGCCTCATAGAAGAACTGGGCCCCGCCCCAGAGATTCTCCAGTGAATAACCAACAGAAATGCTTACTAAGAAGGAAGACAGGCTTCCCCCAGAATTGAGTCTTTCTAGGAGCGTTCATTATTTAAAATTGGTGTCAGAGCACTACCTAGGTCCTAAACCAAAAAAGGAGGATTTTTATAGGAGTTGTTTAAGGCAAACTAGTTTGGCTACAGTGTATCTTTGAGGTAGAGGCAGGAGTGAGGGGGAGAGAAGGTTAAGTCAGGGACAAGGACACACAGTTGTGCTATAATGACAGTTGCAGGATTTTGGCAGGATAGGGATGCCCCTGTGTTGAAAAACAGTTTTCACAAAACAACATCCACAGATTAGAGTCTCAAGCCTGTGCATCCCCACAATTTGATTCAGTAAGTGTTCAGGAGTTCCCACAGGCAGAGGTGCTTTTATGAAATGCAGGACCATCTACCTCTAGGAGGCGTCTAAAAACTCCGGGGCCCACCCAACCCCTGGCCTACTGAAACAGAATCTCCAATGGGTGTGTCTGTTTGTTTCTTTTTTTTTTTTTTTTGGTACTGGGGATTAAACCCAGGGTCACTGACCACTGAACTACAGCCCCAGACTTTTTGTTTTTTGAGACAGGGCCTACACTAAATTGCTGAGGCTGGCCTCGAACTTGCGATCCTCTTGCCTCAGGCTCCCAAGTCACTGGGATTAAAGGCAGGTACCACCACTCCAGACTTGAACTTGTGACTTGTAAGCAGGCTTTCTGTGTGATCCTTAAGCACACTGAAATTTAAAACCACCAGAGACATTTGTATTTTTATTCATCAATGGATCCCTTGAGTCTTTGACACAGCTCAATAAATACCTGTTGAATGAATGAAGGCCCTCAGGGTTTGTGGCCCTCAGAGGCTCCAATTACTGATCTCTTCCAAACCTTCTAATTCAACATGCTATCATAAAACAAGTATAATGTCATATCCTCCAAAGTACCTTCCCAACTGGGCTATGGGGGCAGGGAAACTCTCCTATCTCTTCTCAACAGCCTCAGCAAATTGTCCTCACCTTAACAGGCCTCTCCTTGCCTGAACTGAACTGCAAAAGCTGTGGCAGAGAAAGCTGCAAACCAGCTTCATAGTTCTGCCACCTTAAAAGAACAAGAAAAAAACAAAAACAAATAAACAAACAAACAAAAAAGGGAAGGGACTAATAAAACTAAGGCAAAAATAGGAGCCTAGATCCAGCATGTAAGTTGGATATAAATTATTCAGCATGGATAACTGAAGCTGGGCAAACTTCTATAAGCCATCCTCTTATTTGTAGGTTGCCTAGCCAAAGGATCAAATTTCTTCCCTAACCATTCAAACCACAGGAAAGAGAAGGTAAGGGAAATACAATCTTGCTGTTGTATATATGCTGTGCTGAATATACGTAATGATTTATTATATTAAGAACTTACTGCGTCCTTCAATAGGTGAAAGGATAATGAAACTGTGGCATATCCACACACTAGAATACTACACAGCAATATAAAGGAAAAACTATTGAAACATATTACATAAGTGCATATGCATTTATGCATTATTACAAATGCATTATGCAAATTAAAAGCCAACCTCAAGAAATTACAAATATGTGATTATTTTTGTAACATTCAGGAAAATTAAAAACTATAGGGAGGGAAAATAAAACCTTGGTTGCCTGATTAATGTTAGAAGTGGGAGGTGAATTTAACTACAAAGGGATAGCACAAGGGCATTTGCGGGGGTGGGGCGGGGAGTGTGTGAGGTGGCAGTGATACAATGATTCTGTTTCCTGATAAAACAGTAGTTACATTCTGAATGTGTTAAAACTCATAGAACTACCCACCAAAATAAGTAAATTTGCTGTATGTAAATTGTATTTGGAAAGAACTCGGGCTGGGTGCATTGGCACATGCCTATTACCCCAGATTCTGGAGGCAGAGGCAGGAGATCGCAAGTTCGAGGCCAGCCCCAGCAATCTAGCCAGGCCCTACACTACTTAGCAAGAGGAAGGAGGGAAGGAAGGAAGGAGGGAGGGAGGGAGGGAGGAAGGGTGAGCAAGGGTGCTGGGGGTGTAGCTCAGTGGTACAGTGCCCCTAGGTTCAATCTCTAGTACTGCAAAAAATATAAAAAATTTAAAAAGCAATAAATAAGCACCCACTGAATCCACAAAATAAGCTCATTAGGCCTCTGGGGGTCCCTGAAACACTTCCTCTCCCTTAATCAATGTGAGAACACATGAAGAAGTGGTTTGGGGTGTGTGTGTAAAATTGAAGGATGCTACATCACATGGTCTACGCCAAGTACAATACAACTGGGGCCAAATGCAGCAGTAATAAACCAGAAAACAATTTGTAGAAAATTCCTTTATTATAGTGCAAATAACTTTCAGCAGTGACATAATGTAACAACACATATAGCAACATTTTACACCACGCAGTAAATAAGAAAGTGTTTCTTTGAAAATAAGTCATCATAGGAACATTATTTCTACATTAATGCCAGAAAATGCCAAGGCTGCTTCTCTCAAGGCAACAGGGCTCAATGGAAGGACTTGCCACTTAACAAATCATCAATCCTAAGAGTTTTCTCTTAGGGGGGGTCTGAACTGAGGTTGGTAAGATTTGAAATGAGGTTTCAAAATTTATAAAAATAATTTTAAGACAATTCTGGGACCACCCAGAGAACGGAAGTCACTTCCATTAGCTTTTAAGTAGATATACACATTCACTCTAATTTTGTTGCAGAAACAGATTGTCTAAAGCCTGCCTTTTATTTCCCCAGAGCCTGATTGTTATTCCTTGGTTTGGGTTATTGCAAAACTAGGGCTCTGGTCAGAAATAACTTCTTACAAATGCAAATACTTTCCTGTGAAGCTTTAAATTGCACTTTCAATCCTGAAATTCCCACCTTAGACCTCACAGGCTGAGGAGAGGGTGTGAACATGTTCCAGTTTACAGCTAACCATTAGGATAGCAGGATTAGCCCTGTACTCATTTAGCTATACCTAAATCAAATCATCACATCATTGAGATTAATCCTGGTAGGCTTATCCAAGAGCTTCCCACTGACCAGGTCATCACAGGGAAACCAAGGGTTAACATGCATTTTCACACTAAGCTGCCTAAGGGCTTGGTTACTAATGAGTTAGCTGATAGGCAGAGAGAACACAGTCACTTTTAATCAGTTATACTCCCTGCTCCTCTAGTTTCTGCTGAATTATGCAGTGGGTAGGAACGGTTGACCACTCAAAAGAGTTCTCCCCTAGGATTGTCCACCATAAGTTGAATCAAGATCCCTACAAAAATATTTCAGGGTGCCCTCTAAGTCCCTCTATAGATATTCCTCAAAAGTGGCTTTATAAGCCATGAAAAGTTAATCACAGGCTTGAAAATACCTGGAGCCAATTGAACAGCCCTCCTGGCTGAATATGGCTAAGTCAGCTGGTACAAAAAGCTTTGCAATGTGCAGCCAGTGTTGTTGGATAAAGATCTTATATAACACCATAGAACTGTGCTAAACAGTTTCAAAATTGAGAAAAATCCAAGTATATCACCTATAAAAATTCACAATTTTAGTTTGCTTTTTGTTTCTCTTAAACTTTGGTACTGAAACACTGTCTACCTTTTCGGCACATGATAATGACATGGCCACTTCAGTGCCTCTGCATGTTGTGTAAAAAAACTCAAAAGCAAAGCAGGACAAGGACATGTCATAACAAGACGTGGTATGCTATACAAACAAAACCTAAATTATATATAAATACACCCCCGCCCCAGCACCCCTTTCTTCCCCCACTATCTGGCCAAAGCAATGCCAAGGGTCCTTCTCTCAGAGCCAACACAGCTTGTGAAGTCCAGCACCCAGGACTCCAACCGTCCCTAGCCCTGTTGTGACACTCATAGTCTACAGCCTCCTGCTGGAGCAGCTCCAACCATTTGATCAGTTTTGCAACTTCTGCAGCGTCACTGGAAGCACATTATTGACTGGACTCAAAGACCTGGAGTCCTGGGAGTTAACCTTTCAGATAAACGACTGGATCCTTTCCTAATCTGGATCCCATCTTATCCTGCTATCTCCTCCAAGACACTAGCTCCTCCCAGCCACAGAGCCAGCACAGCAGAAAGCCTCTTCTACTCTGAAGCTCCAAAGGCATTGCTTTGGGATATTGGTGAGGGTCATATAAGAAAAGTTATACAATGAGCTAATGGCTTAAGTTGATACAAATTATTTCCAAATTAAGTTATTTGGGGCCATTTGTTTCTGCTTTACACTACATTCCCAAATCATTTTCATATACTTTTAAAAGTTTAGGTAATAGTCATTCAAAAATTGTCTATGCAATCCCCTCTCCTGTATCTTTAATGAATTTAATAACAACTTAATGAGCTATTATGTAAAGCTAGGGAGAAGTATTTAATTAGTCTTAAGGAAGCCAATACTGTGCTAATTCAGAGTTAGGAGAAAAAGCAATATAAATAGAATTTTACATAACTGACAAGATGAAAAGCAGTTTTATCGAAATGTTGCAAAATTTTCCCAAAAGCACTTACGACAATTTATATTAAGAGATCCTATGTTCACAGGTATGGAGGATATGACCCAACTCTTAAAGACATAAATTCACCTGTTTTACGATTGTAATACGTAATTTCCCCTCTCAGACCTAAGATATTTGTACATTCAAAAGTTCATAATTTGCTGTTCTTGAGACATTGCTCATTCTCTAATACATACTTTGAATATAAATAAATAACTACAAGAAAGCTTCGAAAATCTGAACTGACATTATGCTGTGAAAAAAGAAAGAAAGAAAAAAAAAAACCTTGAACGACCTACATTCTATGTAAATACCCTGACTAAAAATGTTGGTTGTGCTACACAATTCCACTTCAGTGCAGAAAAGTGTTGATTTCGGTGTACCGTTGTTGTTTTTAATGTCTTTAGCACTTTTGTTTCTAAACATCACCTTGCTATGAAATGACATAATTTGCTATCCAATCTCAAATCGTCGCAAATCCATTTTAGTTTAGTCTGAATAAAATCCAGCACACATGTATTACTTCGTTTTGGGAATAATGGCTCGGTGTCTTTGTCTGACAGCTTTCTTCCTATGGGCAAAACCATAGTTGAAGTTGTCCTTTTGGGCTTAAACTGCACAGAAAGAAGAGACAGTGAAGCTTGCCTTTGTTTTCTTTTTAAGTCTCCAGATCTTGCTGGGACATTTCTTCCAGACTGACAGTCATATGGTTGTGGCACCTGATCCTATTTGAAATAGAAGTGGTTTAAATACTGTCAACCAAGCTTGGTGATCTGGAGGTCCCCATTTATCTTTATGGTGTCAATCGCAGATAATGTTTGAATGCGATGGTAAAAATCAAAGAGTTGGTGTCCATCCACAAACACTCTGAAACGTGGGTGCTCACAGAGAATTTCCACCTGGAAGAAACAAAATAATAATCTCAATTCACAATTTCAACAAGTCTGCTAGGGCAAACAAACAAACATTACTTCAGTTTAGGGAAAGAAAGGCAACACCTTTATTGATTCTCAAATATCAGAATGCACTGGAAGGGCTGGGGTTGTGGCTCAGTGGTAGCGTGCTTGCCTAGCATGTGTGAGGCACTGGGTTGGATTCTCAGCACCACATATAAATAAAAAAAATAAAAATAAAGGTTCATCAACAACTAAAAAAAAATTTTTTTTTAATTAAAAAAAAAGAAAGAAAAGAAGGCACTGGAAGGAACCACACAGGGGGTTAGTTAGAACAGATTGCTAGGCTTTACTCTCCAAATTCCCAATTGAGTAGAACTAGGGTGAGGCCTAAAAACTGATATTTCTACCAAGTTCTAAGGTAATGTTGATAAGGCTGAAACAGGGAACACACTTTAAGAACCACTGCTCTACGCCATTCAATATCCTTTAAAGATTTTAAATTGCTCAGGCTTTAACATTTGTCTCTTCACCCTCAAAATTGGTAACTAGCATAGATTTATTTACATGGCACTTAATGTCTCCATTATTATCCCCCAATAATAAACCCAAACCCACTTTTAGAGGAACCCCTCACAAGGCTGAACTTGTACCCACTAGTAGCATGTAATAATAGTCTAGACACTCAAACATGACAAACACTAAAGCAGGAGAGGTTATATAGTAATTACCAACAATGTGTAATTAACAAGGCTTTGTAAATCAAACAGAAATACTGATTCCACATGGTAAAAGCTTTGTATTCTCCTTTTTCTTAACGTAAGTAATTCACCATAAGTTTAATTATTGGTTTTGTGCTATGATGTATTTATTAAAAGCATTGGTATTCACCATGCAAGAGGAGACTCCATATGTGATATTAGTCATATTTAATTCACATTATTATTAAACTTGTATCACCAAGAAGGGCCTATTTCACTTTAATTTCGTTGTTGGGAAGCGTTATATCCCTACTGGCACTTAGAAGTTCTGGTTGATCATACTTATAAGCATTAAGATTCATCATTAGGAAACTATCCCAGCCAAGAGGAACATAAGAGGACATCACCATCCTAAAGAAGGGAGTGGAGTGCCTTCTCCATCTAGGAGTAGAAAGGCAATGATCTTAATTCTATCACTCAAATAAGTCATGGCTTCTTATTCCCCCCTCCCTGACCCTGAACTAAGAAGTCTTTGAAAATTTCTAGATGAAGAGCAACATGTTAAAGGTTCATCAAGCAAACCAGAGTTTTTTGTTTTGTTTTTTGGGTGGGGCACTGAACCACTGAGCCACATCCCCAGCCCTATTTTGTATTTTATTTGAGACAGGGTCTCACTGAGTTGCTTAGCACTTCGCTTTTGCTGAGGCTGGTTTTGAACTCTTGATCCTCCTGCCTCAGCCTCCCAGGCTGCTGGGATTAAAGCCGTGCACCATCATGCCCAGCTAAAACTGGAGTTTATTACTGAGATGTATGTGAACAAGATTTGATGAAGGGAAATTCATCACTGCACAAAGTCCTTTTTTTTACACATTACAGACATGCATCTCTTATTTGGCATTGCCTTCCTAGAGGAAGGTACTGCTAATGCTGTTTGCTTAGGTGGCAAGTTTGGGTTTTGTTTCCTGCCCACTAGATAGTGGGGAGCAAATCTATATTCTTCCAGGCCCAAGGGAAGGAATCTGTCAGCCACACAGCCTATGACCATGACATAGACAGAGGCTTATTTAATGCAGAGGGGGAAACAAGGACATGAACATGGCCTCATTAGCAAAGGAAACAAGAGAACATAAAATGATAATCACCAAATTCTTTAAAATATCATAAGGTTTCAAACTACTTAAAGGCTGAGGGAAAAAAATGAGGAAAATTCTGGATACTTTTTTAAAAAATGTCTTTTTGTTTGTGAATGGATCTTTTATTTTATTTATTTATTTATTTATTTATTTATATGCAGTGCTGAGGATCAAACCCAGGGCCTCACACATGCCAGGCAAGTGCTCTACAACTGAGCCACAACTCCAGCCCTGTGGATACTTATTAATATTTATTAATCAATCAGATATTTGGGGGCAGGTGTTTACTATATGCCTAATACTATGTTGGTACTATATAGAAAAGTATTTATTAAATTAATACTTGCCATAGTAGCTAAGTATAGTAATAGCTTTTTTTCTTAATAATCTGATATGTAAACGTGGTATAATTACTAAATGCATGGGCTGGACAGATCCAGAGCTACTCTGGGAGCATTAATTTCTATCAGCAAATGGAGCTCTTTTGATTTTCTTTCTTTTCCTTTTTTATTTTTTTACCATTGGGTGACAAATTTCCTGGACATGCAGAAATTCTGGCTGCTTCAATGCTCTTGGCACACATGAGATCAGAACACCACCACCCTGCCAGTGGTTGTAGATGAGGCACTTGAGGTACTCACCCTGAATGGCTGATCTGGGATGAATGGAAAGTAAGGGATGGCTGACTGTTCTTCACCCCTTTCTCCCGATATACAAGAATTTCTGAGTAGCTGTCGGTCTGTGAACACAGCTTTGAGTTCAATTGCCACGTCAGCAGGAGGATCTTCCGAATCACCGCAGGTCAAGCTGATTGCAAAGCTGAAAACAAAGTGGTCTCATTTATTTGGGACTGGATATTATAAAATGATCCAAGTCCTCCTCTTCTAGGTTTGTCTGCTTTTAATGGGCAACTACTCTTTTCATTAGAGGTTAGACTATGGTGAAGAAGGATTACACTCAAACCAATTTATTTAGTTACCTAAAGTAGGCTCTGGTGAAAACTTTGGAGTTGACTGAATGATTGAAGTTACAGATTTCAAATACCCCAAGCCACTCATATAGCAGTGTCTTAATCCACTTCAGAATTCTCAAAAAGAGCACCAGAAGTTGACTAGAGGAAATAATGTCTTGTCAAGTTTGGTTCTTATTTATACTAATAGTTCTTGTTCTAAGCACCATGTTTCAAAATCATAAAAAAGGAAAAAAATCTTTTGGCCTTTCTAAGGGTCAAAGAGAAAATGTGGGTCTATATTTATCATCTCTGATATAAATAGCTGTCTGGAGAAATGATGGCTGGGATTCATACACATTCTTTTCATGGGAACATGGTACTTTCTTGGCACTCCCAACTAGCAACACTGTCCACAAGGAGAGGAAGAAGAGGAAACTAAACCACAACAGGAGTGGGCAGGGCCCAGACACTGCCTGATAGTTCTGCAAGAGGACTCTGCCTTACCTTTCTGGGTTGAGGTCTACAATGCCCATCACTAACACCTTCTTGCCTGGTCTCATGCCACCTTTAATGTGCCCACAAAATGGAACTATCTGCAAAGGAGGAGAGGAGAAATAAGAACTTTACAGGCTGTTAGACAAAAGCCAAGCCCTCAGATCCTGAGAACCTGACCTAATAGAAAATGCAAGGAAAATGCAATTAAGAAAGGAGGTGGGGGCAGAGGGTGGGGAGCATAGGCAGAGAAAACAGCAAAACCATTTACCAGTCGTGGGAAGTACACGTCTGCTTGAACTGGAGAGCCCAAGGAGTTGTTTAAATGCCCATCATCCAGTTTCTAAAAATAGAAGCATGAAGATTGGCTTTCCACAGACCCTTTTTTCTTAGAAGATGGGGGTGGGGGCACCTACACAAACCTAACAGAATCCAGCAGCCCTCCACGGACACACAAGCAGTGTCTGCAGCTGATGCCTCTTCATAGCCCATTAATAACCGCATAAACCCTCAGAACAAAACCCATCCTTTCCTTCCGGTAGCTAAGCCTCCAAACATCCCGAGACCCCTTTCAAATCCAGATCAAATTCAAGGTCGGGGCCCAACCGGGAGCCAGAACCTGGTGCAGGGGAAGGGCAGGCCCTCTCCAACCACAAACGTTTTTGGAACCGCTGCCTCGCAGGCCTGTCCTAGGGGACGTGGCTGAAGTGGAGTGGCAGAGCTCAACTTGTCTCTGGAGCCCGGGGCGAGGACCCATTTTCCAGGGGGAATCCCCAGGACGTCGGGAGGCGGGCGCGGGGCGCGCGCCCCGGACACACTCACCCATGCGCACACTTACACGTGCAAAAGTGCACACACCTGGTCGGCGGTTGCACGAACACCGAAGCGGGTGTCGGGCACCTCTACCCTGCCCTCCCTCCAAACCCTCCCCCAGTCCAGCGCCCTCTGTCCCGCAGAGCTCCTTCTGGCCCCGGTGCACGGCCGGCTCCTGCTAACAGGTACCCGGCGCCTTCCCACGCGGGGGACGCGGGGCTGGGCCTGCAGCTTCTATCCGCCCCAGCTCGGGCTGGAGCAGGCGGCGGCGGCGTGCGGGGCGGCGGGAAGGGGGCGCCTCGCGTGCACCCCGCCACACTCACCACCACGGCATCACTGTCGGCCACCGATCCCGCCATGTTCTTGCACGCCGCGGTGGGGTGCACCGCTGGCGGCCAGTCGGCGGGGGTTGCGGGACGCGGCGCGCGGGCGGGGATCCCGGGGAGGTCCTGCGCTGAGTGGGGGCGCGGGTCCGAGGCTGGAGCGGGCGCGCACACACTCGCGGGAGCGCGCGTGCGCACGCCCGGGGGCCCGGCGCCGACCCGGCAGGCAGGGCCCGAGAGGAGGGGGAGGGAAGGGGGAGGCGGCGCGGGCCGGGAGGTCTAAGGTGGCCGCTGCTGCTGGGACCTGGACTGCGGCTGACGAGTCGGGGTTGGCGCTGCTGCCGTTGCTGGTGCCGTTGCCCAAGAAAGAAAGGTGGCGAGGGCCGCGCCGTGCCTGTCCTGGGTGGCATTTAAAGGCCGCCGGGCCCCACTCGGGAACCGGGAACAGGGCGGGGACCCGGCTAGCTAGGCTGCCGCGGCTTGCTCAGCTTGCCCTGCCCCTCGGCCATTGGACAGTGGCGGGAGGCCGGGGCAGGAGGGACGGGCCAGTCCAGGTCAGGGAGGGCGGGGGCGGTGTCAACGCTCCGGGGCGGGAAGGTGGGTGGGACTGGAGGACTGGGAAAGCGGGGGTCGGGACTTGCCAGGTGACAGGTGCTTATGACACTCCTGCGGCTCCAGTCCAGCCTTCTAATCACTAACCTTCTTCCTTCTGTCGCATCCTGGGGGCAGGTGAGATGGTGGGAGGCGAGGTCGAGGGAAGATCGGCGAGAAGGGGAGCATCCCAGAGCGGGAGGTCAGTTTGATTTCTTTCAGAGATTTCCAGCCAAGTGAGAAAAGATTCATTGGGCTGTCTAGGGTAGAGAGAGAATGAAAGATCTCGAGGCTTGCAGAAGTCAATATGTGACCCTAAAAAAGGCAGGGAGAACTTGGTAGGATGTTTTCTAACCCAGGCGGCCAGACACCTACTAGGCCTCCTGTCCCCGCGGAAACACGGGCGGGTGGGGCTGTCCCTTGAGGCTCTCTCCTGCAGGGCTCTGGCGAAGTCATCGCAAATTCAGCTGGACACCGACACAGTCCTCAGAGAGCCTCTACTGGGCCCTGTTTTTAACAAATCGGTTGCCCAGTTTGGGGTTGTAAGTTTCTTCCTGAAAATCTCCAACGACCTTTGTGGAGTAATTCCCAGGAGATACACCCCTCTTTTATTCTACAGCACAAATTCCAAATGGCATTTCCACATCAGAATGATTATGTAACTTCTCAGATAAAGCTATATCAAGGTACCCTTTATTAGGTGACGTTTTGCCTTACACATTCCATTGTGTGAATCATTGAGGTGTTCTACACTAATAAGCAGGGAGCATGTGTGACCTACTGCAGTCCCAAAGGGCCCTCAGAAGGTCCCTTCCAGCCCCTGCTACTGGATGTGTGACCCAAAATGTCACTGCAGCTTTTGTGTCTTAGTTTTCCCTTTATGGACCAGAGCTAATCATGGTAATCTCAGTTGCACGGTGAGAATTACCTGCAAATGCCTATAAGCCACAGTCATGTCCTTTGTGGAAGTGGTTCCCTCAATTAGAGGCTGAAGTGCAGTTGTGGCTCACATTTTTGATCCTGTTTAACAGTCTTAGCTCAAAAATCACACCTATTAATTATTCTAAAATAGTAGGCAGTTACAGGAAACTTGATGTTTGAAAGCATACTTTGATATATCTCAATTTCTGAGAGTCTGGTATAGGGAAAGAACATTAAAGTTGTTCTTTGTCATTAGCTAAGCATACATGCATCACCATACATCATGGTGATTTAAGAGCCCGTGCTCTGGGTTCAAATCCTTCTACTATTGACTAGCTGGGTGATCTTGGAAAAGTTACTAAATTTCTCTATGCATTACTTTCTTTATCTGTTTCTTCTCTAAGCCTTAGTTTCTTCACCAGAAATGATGATGATAATGATGATGATGTTGACAAACAAGGATGATAATGCCTATCTTGGGTTAGTTGTGATGATTAAGTAAATTGATTCTTGTACTTTCCTTAGAGTAGCACTTGGCACATAGTAAGCACTTACTCTACCAAAGTTCAGGCAGATGACAGGCACTGGGGTTCCAGCAGAGACTTTTTTGTCAAGGTTAATTTCCAGTGGGAAAGGCAGTCAGTGAACAAATATGTCATATGTTAGGTGGAAAAAATATTTTTAAAATAATAATTTGACAGGTAAGGAGGGAAAAAGTGGTAGGGTGGTACTGTTTAAGTAGGGTGGTCAGGGAAGCATCTCTGGTAAAGTGACATTTGAGAAAACCCCTGAAGGGAGGAAGGGAGAGAAGGAGGGAGTTGTCGGAACCTCTGGAGGAAGAGGTTGCTGGCAGAGGGAACTGCAAGGGTGACGTCCCCAAGGTGGAGTGAGTGGAGGAAGCATGGGGTGAGGATACAGAGGCTGAAGAGGTGGGTAGTTAGGTGGGGACAGGCCTTGGAGACTGGTGAGGACTGGCTCTTACTCTAGGGAGATGGGAAGACATCAGAAGCTGCTGAGGAAAGAGGGATAGTTTGCCTTCTGTTGTAGATGCATCCCTCTGGCTGCTGTGTGGAGCAGCCCTTGGGGAAAGGGTAGTATGTAGGAGATAGGGGAAAACAGGATTTAGGTCACTCCTGCACCAGTCCAAGCAAGAGGTAATGGTGGTTTAGATGTGGCGGAGGCAGTAAAGATGCAAGACACTGTGGCCCCTTGATAAGTCCTAGTTGTCATTATAGAGGATCAACAATTCATATCCCTTCTAGGTCTCAGTTTCCTTACTTGCAAAATTAAGGGGTTGGGCTCATTCACCATTCCCTTTTATCTCCTTGAAAGTTCTTCTGGTTCCTGAAAAGCTGTGTCAATGCCAACTAAATTTCAATGGGTTTGAGAGTAGGTGCTATTGAATGAAAATAATCTCCAGTTGAATTTTGTAATAAGTGGTTTTGTAGGGTAAAGAATAACCCTCTGATTTATTTTGTGAGTGAAGTTGAAGATACTTGGATTGTTGAAGATAAGTTTCTTACATTTAAGGAACATAAACAATAGCAAGGTACTGAACCTTCCCAGAATACCCAGAATACTTTAACATGGAAAATTGTCTTTTATTGTAAAAATGCTTGATTCCTTCTCAGTCTACAGAATGTTAATTTTGCACATGGTGAGCATAGAGAAAGCCTAAAAGATTTTTTTTTTTTGCTATAACTAAATGCTAAGCAGGAATGAACTGTCTCTTATATAGAAAAGCCATTAGTGAATTTAAAAAATTTTGTCTTTTTGAATTGTAAAGTGAGGGATAGGCGAACTATGCTTTGATTGCAGGCATTCGTATCTAAAAAACATTAATGAAGATTGTGACCCATTTATGAAATTCAACTGAAATTTCTTGATGAACTGTGTTTCTATTGGAAAACCATTAAAAAAGCTAACAAAAGGGAGAGGGCAAGTCTACCATGATTAGCAATGAAAGAAGAATAAACAGAGACTTGAAGATGGACATTGCTTAATGATCTTTCCAGATAAAAATAGTAGCTTACTTCCTTCTTTCCTTTTCATGTTATGTTTTATTTAAATGAATGCACACAGAATTTCTAATATTGAGAAGAGAATAAAGCATTGATGCATGAATCATTTTATCAGTATTTCTATGTGCAGTGGTACTATGGACCAAGAAGAAATATTTGCAAGTGGTTCCATCCAAGAACCTTTAACACGAAGAACAACCTGTCAGGAACTACGTGGGTGTAGCTCCCAGCTCAAACTGTCCTTGTAATATCAAATGTAATATTCTATGCATTTCACATTCTGCTCTACAATATTTCCATGTTTATTTTGATATAATAAACAATGTGCTCCCCACAACTATAGCTTTAGAAAAACTGAAGTGTCCAAAATGTTTACTTTGTTTCTTTTTATTTTATTTTAAATTTTATTTGTTCTAATTAGTTGTACATGTCAGTAGAATGCATGTATACATTTTGATATATCATACATAAATGGAGTATAATCTCTTATTTTTCTGATTATACATATTGCAGGATCACATTGGTCATGCAGTCATACATGTACATGAGGTAATAATGTCTGTTTCACTGTACTATCATTCCTTCTCCCAGACCCCTTTCCCTCCCTTCACACCCCTGTACCTAATATAAAGTAACTCTATTTACCCAAGGCATTGACTCCTTCCCCATCCTAAGCCCCAAAGGGTGGTTGTAGCCCACTTTCAGAAATAAGACCCTCTACAGTGTTACAGCTCCATTGAGGCTTTCGGTTCTCCACAATTGTGTTTGTAGAGCTGGTCTCTGCTCTCACAATCAACATTTATGTAGGAAGCAAAATACAAAGAATCAGCATTCTTTTGTTTACTTAAGTAGGAGGACAATCATTTATCAAGCTATTTTTCTACACTTCAAAATATGATTACAGTTCTTAATTATTTTCGGAACTGTAGTCATAGTTATCAAATAATTATTTAGACACACACAGAAATTTGTGTTCTACCAAAGTAATTAGGGGACAGCCATAAAACTTGGCAGTCAATGCCAGTTCCCAACATTTCATTATTTTCGGTTTATTTACGAGAAAACTAGATCCAGCCTCCTTGTGTGTGTTTTAATTACTCGGTCCAGGAAGGATTGACTTTAGAAAACCTCCAGCTTAAGAAGATAATCATGAGCCCATTCCCAGGAGGAGCTCAGAGCTTCAAAGGTGCCCGCGGTTCCGTGCCCGGGGGTGTCACCATGGGACGTTCAGCGGGCCTGAGCAGTCATCAGCGCACCCGCTTCCCGAGACAGCTCCCTCTGTGAGAGGTAACAAAAGCCCGGACCCACCGGGAGCAGAATATGTGTTCTGCGGACAGAGACAGAGAGCCCCGCTTCCAGTACTCAGACCTGGCAGCATGAATGAAAGATATTTTAAGACTCTTTTCAGCTGGGTTTGTGCGTAGACTGAGTCAACAATGTGTTTCTGCGACGTCTTTGCAGCCTCACCTTCCAGCGATTCCAAGAGGCGGATCTGTCCGTCAGCCAGCCTTTTACCCAGGAGGAATGTGACAGGCCTTCAAGGCGGTGCTCGGGGCCTAATTACGCTCTTCTCATTGTTGCTTTGACGCTTCTGTTTTCATTTGCTGGCGTACAGTCCTCCCTTTCATTGCCTCTGCGATTTTATTTTCTTGTTGTCAAGTGGCATAAAGGGCTCCTTAGTTTTGGAGTTTCATGGAAACTTGCCTGGCTTGGATGGATGGAAGGAGACCAAGCTTCCGATTCACCAGTGCTCTGAAAGCCCTGACCAATAGGAAGGGAAACAGGAGGTAGGCTGCCAGGTGGGCAGTTGCGTTTTAGAGGAAACACTTAGTGACACGGATTTCTGGCCTTCTTAAAAGGTGAACTACACAGAACGAGAATTAATGCAGCACCGTTTTGGAACAAACCACCATCCAGAAGGGGCCTGGGAATTTAAATTTGGCATCCAAATTTGATTACCAAAGTAATTCAGAGAAAACATGCTTCATGTATTCATTTAACAACTATTCATTGAGCTGAGCTCTTAGTTGCCATTTTTATAATTCTTTTCTTTAAAAAAAAAAAAGAAAGAAACCACTGCATACATACTTGCACTTACAGCACTTAGACATGTATTTCTTAAGTTTCTCTCTACTATTCTCATGCTAGGGCTGAGGACACATCATCCCAAAATATGGCTGTAGAACGGAATAATATGATGCCCCAAAATACACAGCTTTGACGTATTTTGAACTGGTTATTCAGAGAAATTTCAAGAGGGAGTAGCTCTGAAAAGCTGTTCTCTTCTAAAGGAAATCTACATCTATAGAGAAAATCTACATCAGTAAAGTATCTGTCAGGAAGAGGGATGCTCTACACACAACTTTTGTTGCCTTAAAGTCATATTTGCATAACTGGAGAACCATTATTCACAGTGCATTTCCTGCCTCAACCTCCTGTAATTTGTGTGGCCACCACTTTCCAGGAACCACAACCTCCTGTTCTTTTCCCTAGCTCAGGATGCTATGTAAACTCAATCAGCTCCCTGATTGAAGTCTCATATTTTTGTGGGACTCTTGTGGATATGTACCTAATTAAATATGGGTTTTATTCTGTTAAGCTGCATTATGTCAGTTTAATTCATAGCCCAGCCTAGGAAGGTAGGGGGAAGCCATTTCCCATCACCTACATTCATATTATAGATTCCTCCTGTGCACACTGATTCTTCTAGGTGATGATAATCAGAATGGATCTAAAAGCTTCCCTGGCAACAATAGCCCAGAAAAATGAAAATGATACACTTTGAATTCAGGGATTGGTTACAACTGTTTCCAATCAGGTCACATGTTTTCTATCTAAATTCATGATACTTGGTGAATGTTGATTTTGAGCCTGAATTGTTCCAGCCATTAATTTATTTCACAGAGAAAGATTAAGTGAAAAGTTGAAGAAAATCTTGTGTGTGTGTGTGTGTGTGTGTGTGTGTGTGTGTGTGGTGTGGTGCTGGGGGTCTAATCCAGGACCATGTGCATGCTAAACACATGCTCTTATCAATGAGCTATGCCCCTTATCCCAAAAATGTTTTAAATTAAGATGGAAGTTCAAATTGGCAGTCCTCATTAATTAACTCAAACAGTTACTTAATCATGTCATTCATTCACAGTGGTGGCCTTTGTTGGCTCATTGTTGTTCCTAAACCTAAGAATAGTTGGAACTCTTTAAATCCAGCAAGCTTTTGACTGAGACTACTTTTTAAGATTGCTTAGTGTGTGTGTGTATGTGTGAAGATGGGATGAAGTGGGGTGGGAGAATAAGGGAATTTTCAGCTTTTCTTAATAACCAACCCTAATTTCTTTTTACAGTTATATATTTATTTATAAATGGTGCTGAGAATCGAACCCAGTGCCTCAGGCATGCTAGGCAAGCACTCTACCACTGAGCCACAACCCCAGTCCAAGCACAAATTTACCTTTTCTTTTCTTTCTTTTTCTTTTTGTGCTGGGGATTGAACCCAGGGCCTTGTGCTTAAAAGGCAAGACTCTGCCAACTGAGCTATATCCCCCCAACCCTCATTTTAATTACTAGAAATAAACAAAAAGTAACTTGGGGAGAGGAACCAAAGTACTATTTTTGATCCCGTCAATGTAATGCTAGGAAAAACTCCATCATGAGGAAACAGGGATAGATACCTTATGCCTTTGTTTGTTTGCTTGTTTCTTTTTTGTTTTGAGATTCCTAAGGCAGAGGTACAAGTGTTAAATTTCTCTCCCCTTGGTGCTTTCTCAACTTTCTCTGCTAATAGGTATTCTCCTTAATACTCATCTGGAATCTTCCTACATGGAGTGCCTCCCAGCTAGCTCTGTCCACCTCACTTAACAGTTACTTAATTATGTAAAATGGCTTGTTTCCCCATAATCCCAGCTTCTTCCCTGGACAGGTTGGTTTACTTCATTCCTGGACCTTCAGGCTCTTCCATACTCCTTCCATTAGAACTGGGCTCGCTTCTCCTCCTTAGTTTTTTTTTTTTTTTTTTTTTTTTTTTTTTCCGTACCAGGGATTGAACCCAGGAGTGCTTAATTACTGAGCCACATCCCCAGCCTATTTTTTGGTCTCACTAAGTTGCTTAGGGCCTCACTAAATTACTGAGGCTGGCTTTGAACTTGAAATCCTCCTGCCTCAGCCTCCCAAGCCACTGGGATTATAGGTGTGAGCCACCTCGCTGGGCTGCAGCCTATCTTTAGTAGGCAAGATTTAGTGGGCAGATTCTCACCCAGCCTGAAAGTGAAAATTAAATTCAAACAAACACATGATCCTTCTCTGGGAGGCAGGGCTCAGTAAGTTCTGGTCTTTCAGAAAGCCAATATTCATCCTTTTTCTTTTTTTTGTAATGCTAAGCTGGGACAGGCAGAAAAATATATATCATTCCACTTCAAGCTAAAGTAATGGAGCTAATCATTATTCTAGAGAACTTACAACTCAGGATTGACATTGGATGATTTATGTGGATTATCTAATGCCAGCTGATATGCTATAAATGGAAATGAAAAGGAATGAGCTTAGTGAGAAAAGAGGATGAGCAGAATTTCTGAGGGTGGGGAGGATGTGTATGTTTTCAGGTCTTCTGCTGATTTTAATCTAGAATGTTGTTCATTCTCAGTGTTCTAAGAGAAGCTCATAAAACAGCCATGGGCTCTCCCGAAAGCCCTTAGTAATTATGACACAATGCTAAATTAGAGCATCACTCAGGAATCAAAGAGTGCCCACATCTTTCAGTAAATTGTAATTCATTTTCCTTTTTCAGTGTGGAGTTTGCATTTAGTCAATGTGATCTTTAAAAACATTAATTGTAGAAAACATCAATTGTCAACCCTCCTGAAAATCACCAGTGGAGGGAGGGTCCTCTTGGTATTTGGAATGAAATCTTAATTTCTGTCCATGGCCTCAAGGACCTGCAGGTTCACCTGGCCTCTCCAACTTTGCCTGGGGGCCAGGCTCTCCCCCTGCTCATGCTCTACAGCCAAAACTGGCCTCCCTGGCATTCTCCCAACAGACAGGTGCCCTCATTCCTCCAGTGCTTGGCATTTGCTCTTCCTTCTGCCTGGAATGTGCTGCCTCAGGCTTTTTTTTGTTTTGTTTTCTCATCCTTAAATTATTAGCTCAAGTGTCACCTCTTGTGGGAGGCGGTTCCTAATGTACACTCCAGCGGGGCTTCACTGTCTCCCCATGGAGTGTTTATCTCCATCTACAATTGTCTTGTTTATTACTTGGAGTAGCCTTTCCACCCCAGAGGGTAAGAGCCTTGAGAACAGGATGGCTGTGAGAACTGGCATGAAGATCTGTCGTTAAACAAATGAACTCATGAATAATGGATAGCCACGGGTCTGCAGATGGAATCCAATCTCATGACTGTGAGGACTCCAGGGTCCCAAGGTTGGAGTCCATTCATTCACCTCCTGTTTCACAGCCTGGGAACAATTCTGCTTGGATTGTCCCTGCACTCAGGTGTCTTTCCCACCCCAAGGAGACTGAACCCAGCCTAGGGGTTCTATAAGTCCACATTAAACATTGGCCAAAGTTGTTGAACCTAAATTAAAAGGTCAGAAAATATCCTTGTCAGCAATAAATAGTTGTATTCATGGTATTATAATTTTCTCATTTTGATTGGCTAGACCTCAGGTTCTTTAGAGTACCCTGATATGAACACAAACATCTTCTCCAAAGAGAGATGAGCAGCAAAGCTGCTGTCTTTCCAGATTGCTTCTTTCATTTTATTTAACTAGCACTTGCACAGTGTTTGCTGGGTGACAGCCCCTTCTCTAAATACTTGACATACACCACCACAGGTGGGTTCTCTGGAAGCAGCAGTTGAGACAGAGCTTGGGTGTGAGGTGCTTATAGAGATTAACACCTTTGAGGGGAAGACCGAGCGGAAGAAGTACAACTGCAGCCTCAGCCAAACAGCCAGTTAGGGTCCGGAAACAGGCCAAATGACCCAGCCTCTCTCCACCCATGTCACTCTGTCACCAAATTGTCGACTCCCCCAGGAAGGGCGTGGCCTTGGGCAAGGCAACTGTCTGCAGCTGGGGCAGAGAAGTTACTGAGAGCTGGAGGAGTTTGCTGACCACACTCCCAGAGCCTAACGGCAAGTCCCTTCTTGAAGCAGGATGGGGCAGTGCATGTCGGTCTGCTCAAATATTAACTCTTTTGACCCTTGTAAAAACCTCTGAGGGAGGGCCTTTCATTATTCTCATTTTATAAATGAGAAGACTGAGGTGTGGAGAAATTATGTAGGAGAAATTAGGCAGAACTGTGACTTGACCCAGGCAGTGCGGCTCCAGAACAGAGCTCTCTTCCATTTAAAGATGCTGTCTTGTTACTTCACAGAGGTCAAGGTTAGCCCCATAACGACAATACAACATTGGCGCTGTGCTTTGACATTGTGAAGGGCACTCACTTTAGTGCTTTCATTTTTTATTTAGTTCTTCATAAGGTTCTGTGTGTGTGTGTGTGTGTGTGTGTGTGTGTCTGTCTGTCTGTCTGGTCTGCTGCATTTACTAAAAATGTCATCAAAAGGTGATAATTTAGGGTTGTCTAATGCATTCAAATATTAACCCTACCTATAAAAAATCAAAGAATTGAGGCTAGAGGCTTTAGAGACAATGACTGAGCTTGAATCCCAGGACAAGAAGGCATATACTGGGGGTTCTTAGGTGGGCCTAGGAAGAGGGAAAGTTCACCTTGGAGTTCAGGGCCACAGAGAGTAGGTGGAAGAAAAGCTGTAAAATGCAGGGCGAGGCTGGCCAGTCTGTGCTCTGCCAGTCATAGGAGTGGAGCGGTAGCAGAGAAAAGAGCCGGAGGGAAAGGCAGGTAGCACTCTGAGGAGTGGGTAAAGGAGAGGGCAGCAGAGTGGGGGCCTGGGTGCTGTTCAGAAGGGGCCGAAGACAGTGTAATACTGCGAAGAACCAAGAGGCCCAAAGAGGAGGAGGACAAAGTGGCATAGGGCTGTTCCCCAGAGTGGAGATGTGTGGACTGAAGGGAGGAAAGAGGAAATCCAGCAGCAGTAGAACACATTTCCATCACTATGGAATTAGATTTCTGTTCTGAACACCATGCTTAGGTAAGGGAGAAATCCAGATGGTGAATTTTACTGGCATGATGCTGAAAACACATTTCCACAGAATTTACCATTTATTTTTGCCTAGAAAAGTTTATGCAATAGAAATCATCATCCTTAAGCCTTTCTACTCCCATCGGGTTAACTAGTTTCACATTCTTTTTTTCTGGAGTTTGCTGAAATTCCCTCTTGGAGCTCAATAGAGAAATTCTGTTTTAATTCCTTCCTACTTTTATTTGTATATAAAACATGGTCCAAAAGGCTAGAACAAAATCTCGGGTAGTACATGCTCTTTGCAAAAATAGTCAGCAGGGATAAAGTTCAGCAACATGACATATAAACAGGTCAAACTGAGCCAGGGGGATTAAAGGACTCTTCATGGGATCTGAATGAAGGTTATTCTTGCTACTGAACTGATTATGTCACCACGGTTGACCCTTTTGTTAACAGGGTTTTTTTTTCCCCTCGTGACATCTTCTTTCACATCCTCTTATGGATATTCTAATATGATTTATTCATTTGCCTATTTTCATAACACATGAAGCCATTTGATAAACTTGCCCGTGGTTCACAGCATAATAATACTCTAAATAATTCACAAGGCAAAGCAAGGTGGGAGGTGTTTAAAAAGTAATGTACAGCAACTGCAGGAGAACACAGGAGCCAAATATGCATCTTGCTTAGAGTAAATGCTCAAACTCATTTATTACACTAAACCAAACTGGGAGAATGTGAAGAGACGCAGCATCTTTGGAGCACAGTCTATTTCTAGTTCCATCTGCTTGAAGACCAGCTTGGTTTCAGAGAAGCAGACATGTTTCTTAGCTTATATTTGGGGTGGGGACAAATAACTTCTTTCTGAACTCTAGCATTTCAGAAACCTGGCAGACCTTATGAAGGCAGAAACAAAGTAAGCATGCAGGCTGGCTAGCTGCAGGAATTGTAGCAATGGTGCGCTCAGAGTCCTACATTGACCCTTTGATGATTCTGACTTGCCTTTCTGCAGTTACTTTTCAGCAGGGCATGGTTTGTGGGACCCAATGAAAATAAACCCTATCTGGATAACACAAAAAAGGTGGCTATGTCAGGACTTTGAAGTGCTTCTATTCAATCATTGGACACTGCCTTCAGAAGCCACACCTGCTTCCAAGACACACGTCTCTTCCAGGAGCTGGATTCAGTATCAAAAAGTGAACCATTTCATAAAATGCTTTACTCACCAGTGCTGAAATGTGAGAAGTTAAGGCATTTGACCACTTAGAGGTGAAAGTGCAGGGTCACAGTGTAGGCATAACTAATAGTTTATAGCTACAGCTAGTTTCTGTCCAGCATGGCTAGACCAACTAAATATTGCCATGTGTGGTCTCCACTCAGTTGAACCAACCTTAGGACAAATTCACTTTCCACCTTTAAAACACAAAGACAAAAGTGTAATTGCCATACCGCTAAAATTCAATCTCCAAAAGAAGTTCTATAGAAATTTATAGAGAAATTCTAAAAAGAATTTCTCTAAAAAAATTTCCATAGAGTGGAGTGTTTACTTGGTCATAGATGAATCTTAAATTAATTTGATGGGTAACCAATGTGGACCCCTATCCTGTGTCTGTGCCTTTTGATGCAGACCACACATACTCTTCAGCCTGGCATTGTTCTAGAATTAACTGTACAGTTCTTTCAGGAGATGACATTCAAACCACACAGAGAGCACAAGGTCAAAAACGGCTGGAAGGGAAAGTGAGTGTGGCCCATAAAACCAAGAGGTACTTAAGATTTAACAAGATTAACTTGTGCTGTTGAAAAGAGCTACCTGGCCTGAGTCACAGGGGAGAGGGGGATGCCAGCTCAGTGTTCAGTTCTCTGGGTTTTGCTGTCACACCACACAAATAGAAAGCTCCTGAAAGCCTTGCATGAAACTGTAATAAAAGCTCTTTGGAAAATAATCAAATGATCGTATCTTTAATGATTATTTCTCTTGGACTTTTTGAGTCATTCATTTTCACTGACCCTGTTATTTGCTGTTAACATTTCTTTTGTCTGCCTTGTAGGGAAGCTTATGTCTGCAGCCTCCAGGTTCTTAAATCCAAGTCCTTCAGTACATAGAAAATCCACACTGGACTCTTTTGCAACAATTTCCACTAAAAAAACCATAGTGGATTCATCAACAGTAAGTGGAGGGAGACAATCCTTGACCTTTTGGGGCTGTGTCTAAATGCATGAATGAGTGGAACTCACTAAATTATATACAAAACTCGTCACTCAAATGCCTAATCTTTTTGTCCCTGGGCAAAGCAGTTTTTCCACGTCATTTTAGCTTTCATGGCAACTACCATTTTTAGAACACACCATATTTTATATTTTATATGCTGAAAGTTGGTTTTAAATGCTCTATAACTAGATGATCCCAGGAATGCCGGATAATCTAGGCATGAGAAATTTGCTAAATGCTACACACAAAAGAAACTTTCAAAGATATGCTAGGAACATATGTGCATTACAATACAAGCAGGTAAACAGTGTGTGAATGCTTATTTAGATGCCTATTAAAGTGCTTGATTTTGGGTTCCACCTATACAGAACATAAAAGTGCTTTGCCTGCCAGGCTTGGTAGCTTGAGGCTTTCATTATTCTTTTTTTCCTTACAAACCTATTTGGAGATGAGTGGCAATTTGTCTCCTTTTAAAAGGCTCTGTTCTCCAGACTTCCTGATGTTCGGGGTAGTTCTATAATATAATTCTGGTCCTTGAAATTTACATGGAAGCCTAATTGATGAGCTTTCAGAAAAGTCCTGTAAAAAGTTGGCACGTACCTTTTGCCTTTTTTTCTTCCTCTTTCTTTCTTCCTGGGAAGTGGACATGAGGAGGGTAGAAGCTGTGTGCTAACAATGGTGTCAAAGACCCTTGGATGGCCAGACCTGGAGCCAACCTCCAGACTTATTTTAGGCACCACAGTTAAACTTCTATCTCATGCTACTGAACCAATGATACATGATACCCATGTATCATGGGGTGTTTACCTACAGTGTCCTGGTTCTGAACAAGAGTAACTCAATTGTCCCCAAAAAGTAATACATGTAGGGTCTGAGCAAGACTGATTTTCAAACATCCCAAGGGTTTGGTTAACCAAAGAAGAAGAAAATTCTGAAACTCCTCTCTTAATCCTTGAGTGATCCAAAAGTTAAGAAGCGCCTGGCTCTGCACTCCTGGTCATATTTATTTCATAGGCTTCCCCACCCCCAGCAATCCAATCTTGTAACTTTCTTCAGTAAGCAAATGAGAGCACCAAGAACAAAAATCAGCTTCTTAACCTGCAATGCCAAATACTCAGGGCTACCTGGTGTGTACACCCTATGAGCATGCATGTGAATGTGTGGGCACATCTGTTATTCATACCTTTCTTTAGCATTGAAGGAGAACCTAGACTTTTTTTTTAAGTTAAAGTTCTTGTCTAAATCATTTTAGTTTGGTAAATAGAAATGGACGTGGAAGGAGAGGACAAGCATACAGAGTGGTGGGCCCTTTCCATCTCCACACAGAATAGAGCAAGACCTGTTGGTAGAATAGTGAAGAGTTCCATCTGGGTGAGGCCCATGCATGACAGGTAGAAAGGCAGGCAGGGGTCTGAACGTAGGTTGCCTTGAGGTCAGGTTCAGGAGTTTGAAATTTATTCTGGAGCTAGCTTTCCCCAAAGACTTCCTCAGAACTCTAGGACAATGAGATGTTTAACAAAGAAGGTTCAATGGTAAAATAAATTTGGAAACTATATGGTATCTCCTTCCCTCTTGAAATTCACACTATATAATTGCATGCTAAAGGCTGAGAATGTCTTCATTAAAGAAAGTGGTTAAACTTAATCCAAGATTCCCCCCCAGATAACACCTGTTAGCAGGTATAGTTACAGGCTTAACTCAATTTCTACTAAGATCTGAGAATTAAGTTTTGTAGATATAGGCAAGAATATTCTAATTTTTTTATCTGAAGGCTGAGGATTTAAATCGCTAAATCAATTTTGAAAAAGAAGAATTTATTAGGAAAAATTGGTTAACTGGATTTCAAGATGTATTATATAGCTAATGTAATCAAGATTATGTGATATTTGGTGGAGGGACATAAACATAGTTTCATAGGACAAAACAGAGAACCCAGAAAGAAATCCACACAAATATGCCCAATTGATTTAAAAAAAAAAACAAAAACTTTGTAGTTGGACAGAATGCCTTTATTTTATTTGTTTATTTATGCAGTGCTAAGCATCAAACCCAGTGCCTCACGCATGCTAGGCAAGGGCTCTGCCACTGAGCTATAGCCCCAGCCCTGCCCAATTGATTTTTGACAAAGGTACAAAAGCAGTTCAATGATGGACAGATAGACTTCAATAAATGGTGCTGTAGCAATTGAACATCCACAGCCAAAACATAAGAAAAACAAACAAAAAACCACAATGAACTTCGACCTAAGTTGAGTGCATTATACAAAAATTAAGTTGAAATGGATCATAGACTAAAGATAAAATGTAAAACTACTAAACTTTTAGAAAGAAACATAGGAGAAAGTTTTTAGGATCTGATATTAGAGAGAGTTCTTAGACCTGACAATAAAAGCACAACCCATAAAAGTAAAAATTGGTAAACTAGACTTCATTAAATGAAGAATGGTTGCTTTGCAAAATTAAGAGGCAAAAAATGAAAAGAGGCAAAAAATATGGAGTGGAGGAAACTATTTGCAACTGCATATATGACAAAGGACTAGTATCTAGATTATATAAAAAAGGATCAAATTCAATAAAAAAACTCCTATTATAAGATGGATAAAAGACATAAAGGGACATTTCACCAAAGAAGACATTCAGATGGCAAATAAGCACCTGAAAAGATGTTCAACATCATTAGCTATTAGGAAAAGGCAAATTAAATCCACAGATATTATTATATACCTATCAGAATGCCTAAAATATAATAGCATCACCACCACCAAGTTGGTGAAGATGTACAGAAACCAGATCCTTTACATATCAGCTGATGGGAAAACTCAAGTAGTATAGCCTCTCTGAAAAACAATTTGGAATTTCTTCAAAAACTAAACATGGAAGCAAGTCATTCAACCTAGCTATTTTACTCCTGAGCATTTGTCCCAGAGAAATCAAGACATGTTCACCTAAAAACTTGTACATAAATGTTTACAACAACTATATTTTATTATAGATGTAACTTATATTTTATTATAGATGTAACTTCAAGTCTCCTGAGATAATCCTCTTTTTAATGTGACACACACCTTCTATATAGAAATTCTGGAGGCATCACTTCTACTTTCATAGATTGAAATAGAAAAAGTGTTGAAAATAAAATCAAGTATTTGATTTGATCTGAATACTGACACTAATCCTTCTGTGGAGAAGGGGAACATTACATTGCGTAAACTCCAAGGAATTACGATGCTGCTCTTATAATCATTGATCTGAACATAGATACTACTAGACATAATTCATATTCCTGCAAAAATAAAGTGTATTTATTTGTGGAATATTTATTGAATATCTACTATGTGCAGGTGCTATGGTTTGGATGTGAGGTGTCCCCCAAAAGCTCACGCGTGAGACAATGCAAGAAGTTTCAGAGGAGAAATAATTGGGTTGTAAGAATCTTAACCCAATCAGTGATTTAATTTCCTGATAGGGATTAACTGAGTGGTAATTGAAGGGGTAGGGTGAGCCTGGAGGAAGTGGGAATTGGGGCGTGGCTATGGGGTATATATTTTGTGTCTGGAGAGTGGAGTCTCTCTCTGCTTCCTGATGATGTGAGCTGTTTCCCTCTGCCATATTCTTCTGCCATGATGTTCAGCTTCACCTCAAGCCCCAAAGAATGGGGCCAGCCTTCTGTGGACAAAGACCTCTGAAACTGTGAGCCCTCAAATAAACTTTTCCTCCTTCAAAATTGTTCTGATAAAGTCCTTTAGTCAGCAGCAAAAAAAAAAAGTTGACTAAAACAGCAAGTCATAAAATTTCCATAGAAAATTAGCTTGCATATCAAATGATTACCTACATTTCACAGATGAACAAACTGAGGTGCAGAGAGATTTAGAATCTACTCTGTGCTCAGTGTTTTGATATTTGACCTTATCCAATTTCATTCTCATAGCTGGCCTTGGTCAGATTTCCTGTCTCCTGACTGCTCAAGCTTTGGGTCATCATTAGCGAGAGTTGTATGAGGGTGCTCTGAGATTAGGCCCTAAAATTAGGGCAATGAATGTCTGAAAATCTCATTAAAATTTGCAAAGAAAAGGAGTCTTGAAATATTCATCTTTGTGCTGTTCATTTCTCCTCCTATGTTCTGGGTCCTGCCTTTAGTGG
>JAJEJO010002292.1:0-27602 GCA_020662805.1 Glaucomys volans | reverse complement strand
CTTGTGATTGTAAGAGTACAGAGAGGAAAAAAAAAATGTAAACATTGAAATCTTTAAAACTTCCAAACCAGGCTCTTGCAAATTCAAAGACTGGGCTATGAAGGTCCCAGCCACACACTGTATGTCATGCAAAGACATAAAAATGACAATCAAGAAAAGTCATTGAATGTGCCCCCTAGGGAGATGACTCAGGTCTTCTGTACTGGAGAGGAGAGAATTGGGGAGACTTGCTGAGGCCTCAGCTGAGCCCAGGGACATCCTGCACCAGGTGAATGTGAATAGCACTTGGGTGCCAGGCAGAGGAACCACGTGACAAATCTTCCTCCATCAACTGCAGAAAAAGGCATCTTCCCATGCCTGGTAATTTTGTGGGGCTCTGTCCATGCCACCCCGAAACAGATTCCTCCAACCCTCTGTTGTAAAGGGTTATTCAAGTGCCCTGACCTGCAACAGAGTTCTTGGCCCCAAGAGAAGTGGGGTGGTATGGGAGAGAAGGCCCAGCAGAGGAACTCAGGTGGGGCTGGACCCTGGGGAGAGCCTTCCCATTAGAGGTACAGACTCCTCAGCATGGGCAGAGCTGTCTCTCTGTGGCATGAAGCTGCCTGAGCCCCCAGGAGGCCAGGGTAAGGGGAAACAGTTTTCTTTCTCTTACTGGGCCCCAAGGTTCCAAAACTCTCTGAGGGGCGTGGGCAGGGACTCTGCCTGAAACTACATTCAAGGTAGACTGGCATGGGAGGGCATCTGGGGGCTGTGCAGGTCCATCATGAAACCCCCAGCACAGCTCCTGGTGTCAGCAGTCCTCAGCAAGATCCATGGGTTTGCACTGCTGAGTCCCAGACAGCCACAGGAAGAAGAGTCAGGGAGAAACAGGCTCCTGGAGGCCAGGAGTCAGGGGCTCCCACCATTTCTTGTGGGCACCAAGGGGAAATGTGGTGAAGTGAAGGACATCTGTGTGACAAGAGAGGCGTGGTGTGTCCTACATTTCCTCATCTTACTCTGATCCTCAGCCAGCACGACTCCTTCGTCCTTGCAATTTTCAGGTTTGGATTTTGTGCTCAAATGACAACATAAATGATGAACTTGTACGTATTGGAGTAAAAGAAAGCCTATGGGAAATGAGAGGAAGCAGTGGACTCCTCTGAGGCTCCCTCCCTCCCTCCCGTCCACATTTTTGTTTTTAATTTTTTTAACTTAAGACAACAGTTTGTTGTGTAGGCAAGGATGAGTGTGTGTGTGTGTGTGTGTGTTAAGTGTAGTGTGTGGCATCAGCGTAGTGCACTGTGCAGGGTGCATTCGGAGTGTGTAGTATGTGTCTGTGTGGTATGGCAGACACTATTTGTTCTTGCTGTCCCAAGCATCCTCCCACATTGCCCCATCTATGGTAGATTTCCGGATCCTTCGGAAATCCTCTCTCCCACACCCAGCCAAATAAGCAAGAACACATGTAAAAAGCCTTTTTTTACTCCAGCGCCTCTTGAGATGCAGCCAAACAGCTGGAATTACATGCTTTGCAGAGAACCAGGGACGTGGCATGACAATGGGGTATTCGGTTTGTATTTGAATGCCAGGTTCCTATTTCCAGAATCTGCGAGGGCAAGAGAGGGGAGAGGTGGAGCTGTCTGAGGAGCAGCTAGAGGTGTGCTTGTGAGTGCCTGTGTCTAGGGGGGCCTTCCATTAAAATCTGTCTCCTCTGGCATTCCCCATTTACATGTGCATTTGCATTTTAGACTCCAATTTGAAAGTCAGTCTCTCTTCTCTGTCTCTCTCTTTATTCACCTCCCCAGCCCCCTGCTTTCCTCTTTGTTTCAGACAGTAAATCAAGCTCCTTCAGGACAGTAGCTCAGGGTTCTTAATCCGTTGCAAGGGGCAGGCCCCAGATTAAAGCAGGGGAGATTAGAATGCTGTGCAGTTGTAAGAATGCTGGGCCCCAGAGGCTTTCTCTGCTTCTACCTTCCTGGTAGCAGGGGCTTGGCTATCAAGGGCTTGGCTTCCCCTTGATTCTGGGGGAAATCCAGAACAGCCAGCAACTAGCTTGCATTCCACATCTGTTCCAATCATGTGCAGCTGCTTAACAAACCACCTCAAACCAAATCGCTTAAATAAAAATCGTTTATTTTGCTCATGAATCTGCACTTTTGAGCAGGACTCAAAAGGCACAGCTCATCTCTGCTTCCACAGGGCACTTGCTAGTGCGGCTGGAAGGTGTGAGGATTCAACAGCTGGGAGCTGAAGTCCTCTCAAGCTGCATTACTCACATATCTAGCAGATGATGCTGACTTTGGCTGGGACCTTCTCTGGGACTGTCAGCTCTTGAATCTACATGTGACTTCTGTGACTGCATGGTGTTCTCACACTGCATGCAGGCAGGGTTCCAAAGTAAATGCCTCAAGAGTTAAAGTGGAAGTGCATGATGGTGCTGGGGATTGAAGCACTCTGCCAACTGGGCTATATCCCCAGCCCCAGTGCATGTCATTTTTATGCCACCAGTCACAGAGTCATTTAGTGTCACTTCTGCCACCCTTCATTGGTGAGGCACTTACAAAGTTGTGTCTAAGTCTAAGAGAGGGTGATGTAGACCCCACCACTCAATGGGAAGATGATTCAGGGGGAGGGGGTGGGGGTATGAAAAATGGTGGAATGAGACAGACATCATTATCCTATGTACTTGTGTGATTAACAAGAATGATATGAATGTACATCATGCACAACCATAGAAATGAAGTATCCCATATATGTATAATGAATCAAAATGAAGTCTTTAAATAAATAAATAAATAAATAAAAAATAAATTTAAAAAATCAATGTCACATTGTAAGAATAACATGTATATGAGTGTGTATAGTGTGCTATGCACTTTATTGTAGTAGTACAATATACATGTCTAGAGTGTAGTGAACACACTCTATATTGTGGTAGCCCTGTTTGAAAATACAATCTGCCAACTCTCTTTCTAGCCTCACCATCCCTGTATTTGACTCTTTGGTTCTGTTGGTTTAAATTTGTACACAGCATTGGAATTTTTAGTAAGGATTACGTTCTCACTTGGATTCTAAAGCTTACACTTTTTCTTAAATCATGTGGTAGGCAAAATGGCCCCAAGGTGGACCCCCAGATTCCTGCCCCTATGTAATATATCTCCATCATCCCAAGATTCTGCTTGAGTGTCAGTGTGGTGGGATTTTACCGGAGTGATTAGGGAACCTGATCTAGCAGAGGTAAAAGGATTTTGCAGATGTAATTAAGGTTCCCCCTCAGTTACCTTGGAAGGGAGATTACCTTGATTATGTCAGATGGGCCTGACACAATCAGGCAAGTTCTTTAAAAGAGAGTTCAGCCCTTCCTTGAACAGAGAAACATTCCCGCTGGCTTTGAAGAAGTAAGTGGCCCATGTGGGAGGGCCCTACAGCTAACATGTGAGGGTAGCCTCTAGCTGCTAAGAGCAACCCCTGACCAACAGCCTACAAGGACAGAGGGACTTCAGTCCTACAAATGGAAGGTGAGAAATTCTACCAACAACCTGAATGGACTTGGAAGAACTCCAGATGAGAACACAGCCCAGTGGACATCTTGATTTCAGAGTTGTGAGACCTTGAACGGAGACCAGCTATTCTATGTCCAGGTTCCTGACCCACAGAAATTATTGAGCAAATACCTGTGTGGTTTTAAGCCACCAAGTTTGTGGTAACATGTTTTGCAGCTAGAAAACTAACAGCCCTAACTATGAACTCCACTTTAGAACTTTACTGGATGGGTAACTGGAGAAACGCAGGGCAGATCCAATAGCGAGACTATGCTACTGAGAGGCACAGCTCAAATGTCACTTCTGTGCCATTTCATGGGTTCCCTGCAGCCAGAAGTAATCTCTTGCATCTGAAATTCTATAGCTTTGTTTGTCCCTCTTTTGAGGTACTTCTCATACTCTACTTATATTTACCTGAGTTCAGTTCTTGTCTTCCTGACTGGATTGTAGGATCCTTCTGAAGGAGATAGTGTCCTATTTACATTGGTGGTGCCAAGGAGCTTAAAATCATTCTTTGCATATCAACAAAGGTTTACTGACAATTCATTAAATATTTTCCTCAATGACAGAACTTCAACTTTTACTGGTTGAGGCAGCTGGAGAACACATTTGATATGAGGACAATCAAGACATGGTCTTCATGATTATTTTAACATGATAGTTTAAATTATCAAAAGTAACCAAGCATTCTACTCCTCATTTGTAGTCAGTGAGAATGTTTCTGTCATCTGAGATTCTGAAATTAAGCCCATGAATGTGCATCCAGCGGATTCTGGTTCTTTGAAACTCTCTGCCAAGATGGAATTGCAGATCTATCTGAGTAATCTTTATTTTTATCTTAAAAATGGAGAAAAGACTTTCTTTCATAAGCCACTGGGATAGGGCCACCTCTAGAATCAGGGCCGCTGTCTTAGGAGAGGTGGGGCTGAAATTTCTTCTTGGAGCACTACATACAAATCTATTTACAAAAATGAGTAGCCTTTAACTACTCTTTGGAATTAAGTTTTGGGGCACTGAACAAGAAAGAAGCAAAAAGGTCAAAGTATAGAAAATAGCCATGCTTTTAGGAAGATAAACCTTTTGTAACAAAAGAAGACATGGTGATCCCCTGGAGGCTGGCTGATTAGGGCTCCAGGGCACCAGTGAGGCTCTCTCAGAGGCCCCAGGTGTCCCTGTCTCAGGGAATCCCAGGTAGAACTATGCCTGAGGACCTGTACACCACAGGGAGCTGTTTTAGCAACCTTGCTTATTAATAACAGAAAGTATCATAATCATCATCCTTTTTAAATTTTTACAGACTTCATTTTGATTCATTGTACACATATGGGGTACAAATTTTCATTTCTATGGTCGTGCATGATGTACATCATATCATTCTTGTTAATCATCCATGTACATAGGGTAATGATGTCTATCTCATTCCACCATTTTTCATACCCCCTCCCCCTCCTCCTCTCATTTCCCTCTACATAATCTAAAGTTCCTCCATTCTTTTCACATCCCCCACTTCCCCCCTCATTTTGAAGCTCATATAAAAATAGAATTTTAGTGCTGTGAGGGATCCTTTTTGGACCAATTATTAAATCCATGTTTGTGTGCTCTTGGGAGCACCAGATGATTATGTTGCTCTTAAGAACAACTTTTGGTGACTTCCATATCTGGGTCTTATAAAAACAATGAGTGAAAACACTGTGTTTATATAACTCCTAGGGATTTGCAGAGTTTCACATATATTCTCCCTTTGTACCTGGGGATAGACAAAGCCATCCTCTCCTTATTTAAGTTCATATGGGTGGTGAAGTTCAGGGATCATATTAAGGCCTCAAGTGGCATCCACTTTTCTTGGAAATTAGGAGCATATGTCCAAATTCTTGTCAAATCTGTCAAGGCTCCAGACATCTGGAGCCAACAGATCAGAACATTACTTGTTAGCATCAAGATGGTGTTAAAGTCCTGAGTCAAAATTAGTCACACTAGTTATTTTCTGGTTTTCCCTGTGGTTAGCCCCATGGTCACTAATGAAATTGGATGTGACAAGGTCCAGATTTAACATTTCACATGGAAGGCCAACAAGCATTTAAAGTATCCAGAAATTCTTTTTTAATAATCCCAGCATGGGATCTGTGGTCTACTTGTTGTTTGGATTCTAGACAATCCTTGGAGCTTAACAGAGATATCCCCTTATCAGTAGCTTGCAAGAAAATGTGTTAGGGGGAGCATCTGTAGTCCTCAAAAGTTGTGTGTGTATATATATTTGGATAGTAAGAAATTAGTGAAGGAGCTGGTATCTGGTGCTTCCTTCCCCCATTGTATGGGAGGTGGTGGGGAGGATTAAGAGGAGGGAAAAGGCATTAGGGTTTGAGGAATAAGAAGGTTGGGGTAAGTGGCCTAGCCTTTACCACCTTCTGCCTTAGCAACACTGGGAGAGCTTCAGAAAAACCTAGACTTGTAGTCCCTGCTCTAAGGAATCACAGTCGCTCAGGGTGGAGCCTAGAGATCTGCATTCAGGTAATCTGGTGATCCTGATCCCCCTGGGGGCTTGCTGATTTAGACCTCTGGAGGCCCCTCAAAAGGCTTTCTTGAAGTATTGGGGACATGATGGTATAGTACTTGCATAGGTTCCATTCCCAGCACACACACACAAATAATCTCTTGAAGGCCTAGACATTCATATATCAAGGAACTCTGAACAGAATTGTTCCTGAGGACCTTCACAACACAAGAAACTGTTCCTAGCAGCTCAATTGTTAATAATAAAGTTTGCAGATCACTGGTTAACCCATGATAGGCTGAAAGCAACAGTATAAAAAATACTAGACTAGGAATCAAGGTCCTGTGTTCAAGTTATGCCATGAGCTTCCTGTGGGCCCTTGTACAAATTATGTTGCTTCTCTGGGTTTCAATTTCTTCACCAGTAAAATGGGGGCGGGGGTCCCAAAAAAGTATCAACATTCCACCTAGCATCCACACTCTTGAGTCCAAGACCGTCTATGACCTAAACGCCTGGAGTCACTCAGAGGTACTGTGAGGATCCCTGTGTAGGTGCAGAGTGCAAGAGTTTAGTTTTGACAAGACCAATAACATGTTAGTCTGCTTTTCATCAATGTGACAAATACCTGGGTAAAACAAAGGAGAAAAGATTTATTTCAGAGGTTTCAGTCCATGATTGGCAGACTCCATTGCTCTGGGCCTGAGTGAAGCAGAACATCATGGTGGAAGGGCATGTGAGGAAAGCTTCTCAGCCTATGGCAGCCAGGAAGGAGAGAGAGAGGAAGAGACGGAGTGTGGGGGTGTGCCAGGGACAAGATATAGTCCCTAAGGGCAGGCCCCTAAGGGCCCATTCCTTCACCCGGGTCTCACCTCCTACAGTTTCCACCGCCTCCTAATAATGCCATCAAATTATCAATCCACTGATGAGGTCAGAGCCCTTATGATCTAGTCACTTTCTCAAAGTCCTATTTCTAAATATTGCTGCAAAGACCAAGCCTTAAACCCATGAACCTTTGGGGAACTTTCCAGATCCCAACCATCACAAATAGAAAGTCAAAGTTGACTATTAGAAAAGTCCCCTGTTTTCCCAGAACAAACTGGACTTGTTATTCCTACAGTGCTGTCATTGGCCAGAAACATGTTGTGGGAAGGTGGCTTCACAGTGTACACAGTGATGGATTTCAGAGCACAGCGGCTAAGGCCTTTGGTTAATTACACTCCCTGTGAGGCACATCATCATGGCTACCATGAAGGGGAAAAGAGCTTGCTAAGAATAGATGTGGTCAGCTACCAGGCAGAGCTGAGCATCCAGTTGAAGTTTGCAATTATGAATTTAAAGTGAAAGTCATCTTTCTGTGGACACTGTGATGCTCAAATTTAAATACTTTCAATGCAGGATTGAGTTCTATGACCCCGGGAGACCGATAGTTAATTCCCAGTATGAATAAATTTCAGACCAACATCAGTGTGACCAACAATCTATGGAGTGAAGGTTTGGAAACTTGAACTTTCATTTGTCTGCACTCTGGATTGGATCCAGAAGTATTCTCTGAGAATAAGTTTGTTCTTTCTAGAGTACTGCTCTAACCTACCTTTCAACAGGGATCAGATCCTCAGATGACAGTCATGGTTCAGGTGAGAGTCATGGTTAGGTCCTTAATACTCATAACTGGTGACAACAGAGAGCTTCTGAAAAATTGATTAATTATTATTTTCCTGATATCAACAGTGCTATATGCAAAAAATAGGAAATACTCTGCCCATATTCCTCTGCCCACCCTAGAGTTCACCTGCAGTTAATGGATAGTTTTCTTACATATCAATGGCTTTCTTTCTCAAGCACCTCCATTTACCTCTTGAGGACCCTCTCTGGCCACATGAGCTTTCCTGTCCTGCACACAGAATGATTAAAAGTGCTGGGTACCAGTCAGAATGTCAGTCATCAAGGGCACAAACAATAATAAATGCTGGAGAAGATGTAGAGGAAAAGGAACACTTTAACACTGTTGGTCAGATGTAAATTAGTACAACCACTATGGAAATCAGTATGGAGGTTCCTCAAAAGCCTAGGCATATGACTCAGCTATACCACTTCTTGATATTTATTCTACAGAATTAAAGTCATCATACCATAGTGACACATGCATACCCATGTTTATAGCAGCACAATTCATAATAGCCAAACTATGGAGCCAGGCTAGGTGTGTCCATCAATGGATGAATGGGTAAAGAAAATGTGGTATACATACACAATGGAATTTTATTCAGCCATAAAAAAAATGATATTATGTCATTTGCAGGAAAATGGATGGAACTGAGACTATTATGTTAAGTGAAAGGAGCCAAACTCAGAACATCAAGAACAAAACAACATATGGTTTCTCTCATATGTGAAAGTTAGGAAAAAGGGAAAGAAGGTGTTCAGGCAGTGAGGCAGTGAGGGGATGGTTCACAAAAATCTAAGAGAGACTAGAAGAGAAGAAAGAGACCAGGAGGAAGAGGGAAGAGGAGAAAAGGGAAAATACTGGGGAATGATACTGGCCAAATTATATTATTATGTGCGTGCATGTGCAAATACGTAACAACCAATCCCACCATTATGTACAACTACAACACACAAATAAAAATATGGAAAAAGTGCATTATAGTTGTACATAATGGCAAGATAAATTGCCTGGGTGACTTAACAAGACTCTGTCTCAAAAGTTAAAAATTAAAAAGGGCAATGGTTGTAGTTCAGTAGTAGAATGCCTCCTAGCATGCCTAAGTCCCTGGGTTCAATCCCCAGTACCCAAACCTATTTGTCAGGTCATGGAAATTATGATATAGAAAATAATTGTTAATGACTGTCTAGTATTTCTTTGGAAATACTAGATCTAGATTGTTCTAGATCAATTTTTAGGATTACTGACCTGCCTTTACTCAGTAATAGAAAATAACTCCAGTTGAGTTCTTTCCAAACAATATATCTTCAAACTATGCAAGTCTCAACTTTTAGTGAACATTTATAGAGGATTGCCTGAAGGATTGCCTTTCATCCGTTAGATAATGTGGGTCCAATCCAAATCAGGTAGGTCTGCTCCCATGGGCTGATGATATATTTGGCCCTCTTCCTCCTGTCAGCTCATAGAATTGCACTTCCTAAAATGGGTTTTGAGATATCACCTACAGGACAGTACAGGATACAGTGAAAGTATCCTTAGAAAAGTTACAATGTATATGTTACTGAAAAGCTCTTGATACTGGAGAAAAAAGTTCACTCAATGCCTAGATTGAGGAATATAGCTATCAATGAGCAAATAGCTTTGTCATATCTTTTGTACACCATCAGTTTTTTGACTTTCATATCCTTACTTCTGCATTGTTTCACTGGAAGCTCAGAACCTATTTACTTTTTGTAATTATGTAAAATCAAAACAAATCATTGAGTTCTGGGCTTTATTTATTTTGAAACTGGGGACTGAACCTAGGGACTCTTTATCACTGAGTTACATTGCCAGTCCTTTCATTTATTATTTTTGAGACAGGATTTCACTAAGTTGCTGAGGCTGACCTCGAACTTGCCATCCTCCTGCCTCAGTCTCCTGAGTCCCTGGGATTACAGGCATGAACCACTGCACCTGGCCTCCAACCTTCCTTTTACATTAATTTTTTTCTTTATCTCTCCTTTATTTTCTCCTTACATTTTATTTCTTAAAAATGTTTTTTAGAGCTGCGGATATAGCTCAGTTGGTAGAATGCTTGCCTCGGTTCAATCCCCAGCACCGCAAAAAAGAAACAAACAAACAAATAAACAAAAAACCAGTTTTTTAGTTAAGATGAACATAATACCTTTGTTTTATTTATTTATTTTTAACAAATGCTGAGGATTGAACCCAGTGCCTCACACAGGCTAGGGAAGAATTCTATCACTGAGCTACAACCCCAGGTCCCTTACATTTTATTTCTTTTTCAATTTTTTAAAAATCTTACATTGAGCAGAAAAAGTCGTGGAAAAATATTTTAATAATATCCAACTCGTGTATCATTTCTTTCCTTCCAACATTCTTTCTGCCTGTTCTGCAGGTCCTTCTGTTGGTTTTTCAGGGATAGAGGGACAAGAGCTATGCTGGACTTGGGCTCAGGCAGGTTGGATGGGTCTCAGTAGTCTGAGGTCCCAGTGGGCTTCCCTCTGTAGTGTGACCAACTGTCGCACAGAGCAACTTAGTTGCACAGAGATGTCAACTCTTTTCCCCGTGTGTTGGATCTGCTCATGGGGAAGATGAAAAATGGGCGGCATGTGTGGGCATCATTTCTGTACTGCCCCCTGGTACCCCTGTGGTGCTGGAAGCCTATCCAGAGACCCCCCCTTCCCCTTCCAGGCCCCATCTCCGGCCTCCATCTGTGTCAGTTCCATCCTCACAGAAGGAGGAGGTCACCTGCCTGCCCCTTTCCTCATGTTCTCTTCCAAGTCCTCTTCATTCTCTTCCTGCTGATTCTCCAGAGCATCACTTGTAGTAAGGGGGTAAATCCAACAGAATAGCCCCTCTGTTTCTCTCTTCACATTTCTCCTAAGAGAATCACAGTGCTCCTGGGCAGCACATAGGCCTCAACTGCCAAGAGGAGAGGAAATTGGGGAAGAAAAGCACAATAACTAATTTATCTTAGTTTGTGTGGGTGAGACACGTACATAGATGTATTTAAAGCATGTGTATATGTAGACAATTTAGGTATTTGAATGTCTGTTAGTAGGTGTCTATGTGTGTGTTTCCAGATCTGATCATATCATGTCTAGTTCCAAACCCTTCCATAAGTTTTACTCAGCCATAAAGAAGAAGGAGATGATGCCATTTGCAGGAAAATGTGTGGAACTGGAAATCATTAGGTCCAGTGAGATTAGCCAAACTCAGAAAGTCAAGGATCATGTTTTCTCCCATAGGTGGAAGCTAGAGAGAAAAAAAGGAAAGAAAGGAACTTCAGGAATATAGACAGACTGATCAGTTCAGAATGGGGATGGGGGAGGAAGAAGGGAGGAGGAACAGATAAGGAGGTGAAATAGACCAATGTATGCGATGTGCAAGTATGAATATATCGCAATGGATCCCACTGTTATGTATAATTATAATACACCAATATTTTTTTTTTTTAAAAGAAGCAGTATACTGAAAAATGTAGTGTTTTCATTAAAACAAGCAAAAATCCTTCCACAGTTTCTGCTTTCTTACTCCAAGATAAAGTCCAAATTCTCCTTGGCATGGCCTCCACATCCTGCACGCTGGGCACCTTCCAGTGCCAAGCCACCAATCAGCCACTTCCTGCCCATATACTCAGGCTTCCACCCTGGGCCCTACTCACTGGTCATCCCTGGCACCTGACCCTTTCCTAATTCTCCACCTTTTCAGGCTACTAACTGCCCACAAAATTCCCCCACTCCCTCCCCATCAGCTGCCTGCCTTAGAAAGTTCTATTTATTCATAGAACTTAAAATTCCTTCTGAGCTAAGCCCTCTTAAGGAGTCAGTGCTTAGCACCATGAAGCCAACACTGAATGAATGCTGAGGACCCTCGGCCCACACAGGAGAGCCTGCTAACTTCCCCAGATACCTCTTAAGAGAACCTCCTAGGTGTGTGCTGCACAAGATGGTCCCCACCTCTCCCATTACACGCCTCAAGGCAGCACCCCCAAAAGGCATTTTCAGCACTTTGCACGGCGCCTGGAACATGGTTGCCACTCTGTGTATATTTGTTGCATAAACAAATGAATATTTATAGATCCTGTGCATGGTACGGATAAGCTGGAAGCAGAGGCGCTGGAAGTAAAATGTTGGAGGCACTTCTAAAGAAACAGTCACCAGAGTCAGTGATAAGCCTTCCCAACACTGATGGAGGGAACTGGAATTTCTTTTGCAAAGACATGGGCATCACTGTAACTCCTGAGGAGGGACGTGGCTATTTCTTTTTGGGTCCTCTCTATTGTCATCACGGGTGAGTGACACGTGGTTATAAGGGTGTTAGGGCCCATAAAATAATCAGAGCCAAGGCACCAGGCAAGGAGGTCAAGGGCCCCTCCCCTAGGCTAAAAAGACCCATGACTGCTGCTGCCCCCAGACCTGAACAGAAGCATCTTCCTCCCCTCCATATTACCGGTTGCAGCAGAAAATCCAAAGTCATGTTTCCAATTTCCCATTCTCCTTAGCTGCCTTTGGCTGATCAACCCTTGGATGATTTTCTGCTGTTCCTAATCTCCAGATCTGGGCTTCAGGCCTGGCGAGCCTGGATGCCCCTTTAAAACTGTGAAGGGGTAAAGCTATTGTCCTTCTAGACTAAGCAGCATTCAGATTACCCTCCTCTTTGTATTTCCAATGACTTCCTATTCCTTCCTTGTATGACATTCCCACCATCTATCAGTGCATTAGATCCATAAGGACAGGTATTTTAGCCTGTTTCAGTGCTGGGACTACAGCAATAGCCAATAGGGACTAGATGCCTTGTTGAATAGGAAAAGAATGAATGAAAGTATGAATGAATGAAAAGTCACCTTTTAGAACAAAACAGAGAAAGGGCATTGACATTCTTTTGGTTGTTGTCTGTCTCTGTGATGTGTGATGGCTTAAGTCTGGCCCGTCTTGAGCAAGGAGCTGCCTAGAAGAGCTGCTGAAATCCTTTTGCCCCAAGGATTCCAGGGAAGCGGGAGAGAGAAAAGGGAGGGGCAGCGGAAAGAGATGGCTGAAAGGTCTTTGGGAGCCTTGTGGCCCAGCGAAGTTTCCTCTGGCAGCTGTCACCTGGCCTGGAGCCTGTGCTGCCCAACAGGAGACTTGCTTGGATTGTGGCAGGCTGCCAGGTCCAGCCTAGTAGCTGCAGGGGGGTGGGGGTGGGGGGGTGGGGGTGTGTGTTGATCCACAGGGTCAGGGGTTGGAGAGGGGCAAAGGGCAAGGAACCTGGCTCTGCACAGCATCCGGTTTTGAACAACTCTGTTTAGAAATAGAAGAGAAGCTCTCAGGAAAATGGGCGGGCTCTGGCAGGCCTCCCAGGCCAGGAACTGCAAGTTCCTGCCAACTTGAGCCAGAAGTGGGGGATTATGGAGAGGGAGGAGGGACGAGGGCACCGGAGGGAGCTGACACAAACAGCCACGTTTTCCCTGGTAAAGCCCTCCTCTGAAGTAAACATGGTCCTGAAAACCAGGGGGGCTTCTTCTTCCAGGCAGTTGTGCCCATGGCTGGCCTACTTCCTGTGAGCACGATTATTCCCAGGTGCCTGTGTTTGTTTTCAGAGCAGGAATATTAGAAGCTATTCATAATCCTGCTTAAGAATTCTTTGGAATAATGGGATGGAAAAATAGGCTCTACCCTTCATGTTTCTGAGGCAGGAAAAGGCCTCCGGGCTCTCTCCAGGATGGGACAGGAAATCTTTTTCTCCTTAGTAGCTCCCTTTCAGCATCAGAGCCAGAGGGCCACCAAGGGCCTCATGGAGCTTTTTAGGCTGGAGGGTGTAAAGATCTAGATGTGCAGAAAATCTGTTCTTGCCGACTGATGAGGAGGTGAACTCAAAGAAAGGTTTAGGGGAAGATGATGGGGTCTTAGGAAAGAGGGGGAAGCAGTTGTGAATTTTTAACTACAAGAATAAAATCAACTTCATCTAAAGGAGACGAAGCAGACCATCAGTCCACAATCATTCATTGTCTTTCTTGGACCCCAAATCTCCACTGTTCCCAGGGGGATCACAGCAGTTCACAATCCATTGAATTCAGAAACTCCCTCACCTTGGCCCCCAGAAACAAAGAGCCTTCTAAGCAGGCTGTGAATCCTGGACACTTGAAAAACCCACCTAGAAAACCTGTATCTGGGAGGGGGAGACAGGGAGAAGCAAGTGCCTTAAAAGGCCACCCGCTTCAGAAAGTCTTTCTGAGAAGGGTGGATTGTTCACTGCTGTGACAACACTCATACTTTGGTGGTTGAAGGGTGAATGGGTACAACCCCTTGGGAAAACTTACTGCATTAGACAGGAAAGTTAAAGATGTGTAAGACTTACCACTCAGAAATAACCTTCCTTGTTACATATCTTAGAGTGGAAGTCCTTAAAGCCTTTTGGTCCCAGGATTCCTTTAGACTCTTAAATATTGTTGAGGACTCTAAATAACTTTGCTTAGGTGAGTTATACTGATCAATATTTACCCTATTAGAAATTGAAACTAAGAATTACAAAATCAGTTCATTTAAGACTAACAATAATAAACCCATTATGTACTAATAGGTTTTAAAAACAGAATTGTATTTTCCAAAACAAACAAACAAACCTTGGTGAGGAAAGTGCATTGTTTTGTATCTTGCAAATCTGGCTTCATAGAAGGCAGCTAGCTGCATTCTCATATCTGCTTCTGCATCAGTCTCTTTGGATGACTCCTGCCATGCAGCTGCTGGAAAACTCCAGAGGGAATGAGAGTGACAAAGACAAATAGCATTTTAGGATTAACAGTTTTAACACTGGGCTGGGGTTGTGGCTCAGTGGTACAGTGCTTGCCTAGCATGTATGAGGCACTGGGTTCGATCCTTAGCACCACATAAAAATAAATAAAATAAAGATAAAATGAAGGTATTATGTCCATCTACAACTAAAAAAATATTTAAAAAAGTAGTTTTAACTCCACAGACCCCCAAGAAAACTCAGGAGGTCCCCAGAGGTCACTGCACCACACTTTGAGAATTGCTAGTCCAGAGAAAACAACATAACTCCATTCTAGTGGATAAATATGTAAGCGTATATTAAATCAGGATAAAGTTCTGTAGAGGAAGAGGAATGGAAATACAAGCTCAAGGAGAAAAAAAAAGCAACATTGTAAAGTTTCTGACTGTTAAAAGAAGACTTGTTCAGGATTTATTCTTTAAAAAGATGAAGGAGAAGCTAGATGGGGTGGTGTATACCTGTAACCCCAACTACTCAGAAAGTTGAGGCAGGAGGACCACAAGTTCCAGGCCAGGTGGGCAACTTAGCAAAATCCTGTCTCAAAATAAAAAATAAAAAAAGGGCTGAGGGTGTAGCTCAATATAGAGTGCTTGCCTAGCATGTGCAAGGCCCTGCGTTTGATCCCTAGCACTGGGGAAAAACAAACAAACACCAAGCATATCTAATTGCTGTGACATTCAAATTTTCTTTGGAATATTTAAATAGTAATATACAGTTATTTAAAAGTGTTTAACTGTTAAAACATTAAAATACTTCAGATTTATAGTGGAGGTAATCTTTTGCAGCTATTTAAACTCAAGATGAAAATTCTTAAATACCAACACAACAGTTTTTTAGAGGATATGCAAGCAAAAAAAGAATAATTTATTATTCCTGTCAGTTATTTGGATTTGTGGATATGGTCTAAGAGGTCACTCCAGTGAAAGGACACAGCAATTAGCAGGACACATATCCCCAAATGTAAAAAGGACCATTTACAAGCAAGTATCCTAACAAGACATAACTGAAACAAACAAAACTGAAACAAAGAATACATCTCCCCTCTTAGATGCTCATGAGTGCATATGCACACACACACACACACACACACACACACACAGAGTACCCCAACAGGCTTCTACTCCTACAATGGCGATTATGGTACAGATTGTATATGAACCACATGATAGAGAAGCATGAGCTTGGTTAGCAATGTGGGCTGGTCTGGCTACTGAGAAATCTGCAGAGATGAAGGTAGCCTCAAAGAAAATCATTAAAGATCAAAAACCTATTTAAGGTTTGTATTGCTGCAGTGTACATCCTCTTGGCTTAAGCAACCCCTTGGCAGAGTAGGCTACGTGTACAAAAAGTCTCAGACAGATGTTTGGTTGTGGTGGAAATCAAGGCAAGGGCCCGAGTTCCACATCTGGAATCATACACGGACAATGCACACAGGATGGTAAAGTGACTCAAACTGAAAGAATCCAGTGGGAGCAGACTAGGAGCCAGAAGAAAACCTCAACCACCCCACCCCCACCTGGGAATATGCAGATATCCCCAGGGGGCCTGGGAATTTCCAAGAGAGTAGACCAGAGGTTAGGGTCTTTCAGCTCTGTATTTTGCCATGCGAACAAGCCCCACTTGCTTGTTCTCATTCCAGCATGGGTGCCTTGGGGCATTTTCCACCTCTTAGTTCAGGTATAGCTGGGCAATTCCCAGTAACAGCAAGAAGGCAGGAGGGACAGAGGAGACCGAGTAGTCAGGTCTCTGAATACCTTAAGTCACCACAGCCACCAACCTACTCTGGTGCTGGAAGAGATGGGAAAATAGTCCCATGATCCAGTGAGTGTTCCCCACGAAGGGGAGCACCGACAGTGGGAGGGGTGCATCATCTTCACAAATAAGTGGAGAGGAAAACGTGCGACAAGCAGGGGAACTGGGATTCTGGCTTGGCAGCCCTGAGTCATCCCGACTGGGAGCCCAGGCCTCCCTTTCCTAAGGGCTTCCATCCTCGGCTGGGCCCTGCCCAGGTCAGTTGGATAGGAGGGGCTATAGCTCAGCATTAGCCCTGGGACCAGCCCCCAGGAAGTGGCAGTGGGACCCGGGCAGCTTTGGCACCATTTCAAAGGCTGGCATCAAATGCTTATCAGCTGGTTTTTATGCAAAGCCCAAGCTGAGGTTGCCTAAAAGAACATGAAAAAAAGCCAGGGAAGCCAAAATAACCTTCTTGAAGTAGGGCTTAGACCCTGGGCAGGGTGCTTACACCTCCCTTTGGTCTTGGTAAAGGAAAACATAAACATGACCCCAAAGGGAGGGCAAGAAACAGATGCCTCTGCAGGAAGATGGAGGACTGACTGCAGGTAACTCCAACAGTTAGAGGTGCACAAGAAGATGGGGGTCTGCATATTTGATCTTTTCTTTGAATATTCTGCTGGGTTTTTATCTCTGAAGGCCTCAGAGCTTGTTGTCACATTACATGGTGAATGCCGTGGACAAGCTAGGGAGAAGTAAGAGCCAGCAATGTTGAAGGCCACTACAGGAGAATTCTGAAGATTTTATACCATAATGAGGGACAGGGAGACATTCATGCATTAACAAATGTTGAATCCTTGATAAAGAATCTATAGAAACCAGTAATTCTCAGTCTTTATTTTAATGCAACTCATATGACCTCTATGCATGAATTTTCCTGAGGGACATTGTCAAGATTTTGACACATCGTCAAATTTGTGTGCAGTTCCTGGCTCCCCAGGAATGCATGTAAGAATATAGTCTGCCCTCTGTATCTGCAGGTTCCACGTTTGCAGGTCAACCAAACACAAATCAAAAATATTCAAACCAGGCCAGGTGTGGTGGCACACTCCTGTAATCTCAGCAGGTCAGGAGACTGAGGCAGGAGGACTGAGAATTCCAAACCAGCATCAGCAACCTGTCAAGGCCCTAAGCAACTCAGCAAGACCCTGTCTCAAAATAAAATACAAAAGGGGCCTGGGGACATGGCTCAGTGGTTAAGCACCCCTGGGTTCAATCTCTAGTACAAAAAAAAAAAAAAAAATTCAACCTCAAAATTATGTCCATACTGAACAGAGGTACACACTTTCTTCCTTGTCACTAGTTTCTAAACAATACAACAACTATTCACATAATGTTTACATTGTCTTGGGTACCATGAGTGATCTAGAAATGGTTTAAAGCAAGGGAAGGATGTGTATAGGTTATATGCAAATACTGCACCATCTTATATAAGGAACTTGAGCCTCCATGGATTTGGGGGGAATAGTGGAACCAATCCCCCTTAGGTACTGCGAGCATTACTATTGTGGGGTAAACTTGAACCATTTAAACTCATTGAAACAGTAAATTCTTTGCAAAATTGGGGAAGACAATGAGGCTGCCTCTCTTATCTGTTCCATTGGTTTGGCTCTAGCCTCACCTCCTACTTGTAAGAATGACCTCGGCCTCTTCTCTCTCCTAGGGTCACTCCCCTGTAGTGCAAGCACAAGAAGTCCAGGTTCCCAGGTTGCTTATCTGAAGTCCAAGGGTCAATCCCAGTCTCTTGGGCCACTGGTGCCATCTCAGACACATGCCTGGAGGCTGTGGCTCACTGCCACACTGGAGGCACCTGGAAAGCTGCCAAACCCAGAGCTGTCCAGAGCATGATCAGTCAGAAAAGGACTTCACACATTGTCGCTGATAATTTGTAATTTATAACCCCATCTAATTTCCAAGTCTGTCCCGAGAGCCTCCTCTACATCCTCAGGCAGGGATGTTGAGGTTGCTGATCCTGGAATTTGTAGCTATTTCAATTACAGTCTGCAGTCATAGTAGAGCCCCTACTGGACTTTTTTCTTTCAGCCCAAGACAGGATGGTCCTGTCAGATGGAATTTGGGCGGCTGCAGGAGGAGGGAGCAAAGTCACCTAGCAACACACTGTGCCAGAAGTGACCAATGAGGCAGACCTGCTGACCCTGACGTCCACCTTGGGTCCACCTTTTTCTGGGCAGGACCCTTGACCCCTTTCCTCTGTATTAAAACCCTGAGCAGACGAAGCCACGTGCAATTTCTTCTGGTTCTCCCACCCCGACTTTCACCCAGGGGGGCTGGAGATTTTGCCCGGGACACAGACTCCAATAAATCTCAAGCCACTACTTTTGTCTGACTCTGGTGAACCGGCCTGGCCAGCTTACTCCTTTTGGCCACCCACCGCCTTTGCGAGCTTTACATTTGGTGCCGGAAACCCGGGAGAGAGCGTTTGGACTTCCCCACTCGCGGCTGAGGTCCACTCTCTCCTCCAAAAGAACCAGAACTGGGGTAAGTGGTCTTTTTCTATCGTCTTTCAGTCAATCTCCCGTTACTGGTCTGTCCATAAGTTGTGTGCACCACAGACCCCCGGCCATTTGGGCACGGAAGCCTGGGAGACATCCCAGACTCCGCTAGCCCCTGAGTTTCTCCATTCTGGACCCCCGTGGACCAGGAGATGTCCTGATCCATGGCTGGTCTGTTCCATTTTTCAGACCAGAGCTGACCAGAGCTGGGGACGCCTGATCCTGCTTGTGTTCACTCCCGGAGTAATACTGGAAGGCTGTAGAAAACGCTGACCTTTTGGGTGCCCATACCGTAATTTCACTAAATGGCCAACAGAGGAAATAGCCAATTTATCATGCTGCTAAACAGACACGTGGAGCCTTGATTTTATTGAAATCTGTGTCCTGCCCCTGCCTCTCCTTTTTCTGTCTGCTTCCCTGCCTAAAACCTCCCTGCTTTCTTTTCCTCCACGTTTTCGACCCACCAGAAATGCTCTCTGCTCTTGCCCCTTGGCTTCTGCGGAAACCGCCGGCAGCTGCCGAGACTGCGTGTCCATCAACTGCGCGCCTGCCCCTTCCCCCTGCCGCCTCCTCTGTCTCCTCCTGTCTCCTCCTCTGTCTCCTCCTCTGATTCCTCCCTCTCTCCACCCCCTCTGTCAACCTGTGTGGGACTCCCCAAACACTAAGCTGGCTATTCCCCGCCACCGCTGCTGCCGCAGCAGCCTTTTCTCCACGGCCGCTCCTCCATGGCTGTGCGGACCGACAGCATGCGCTCTCCCTCCGGTGCGCTACCCCCCCCCTCACCGGCTCACCATCCCTGCAGCAGCCGCCTTGGCTTTCTGCCCAGCCCCTACCCAGCCCCCGCCTACACCCAACTACTGCTTCTCCGTGCACCCCCACCCCCGCCAAACCCCGCCCACAGGGCCTGGCCTCCGAACACTCTCCTGAGAGCTGCTACCCTTTAGCCTTTACCCATTCATATCCACAGGTGCTGAAAGTCGTACATTCACCTTGTGAAAACCGCTTCAATTCTCCACTCCCCTCACCTGCTTTCTTAATTCCTCACTCACTTTCATCTTTCTCTACTGACTCCTCCAGGGGCAAGCCATGGCCCCAACCAAGTTGTGTCCACCTGCAACCAAGCAGGACATTGGAAGAGTGACTACCCTATGACTGGTCCTTCCCTAGTGCCTCTACGCAGGGGTGTGACTAGCCAGGTGGTCCCTTCCCCTCAACTGCTGGGATTCGAAGAAGACTGAAGAAGCCTGGACTCGAGGATCGCTGAGCCCAGGGCACGCTCCAGGGTAACCTTATGGACACAGGAGGTACCTATTCTCTTTTGCCTGCCCACTCTGGGCCTTTATTTCCTTCCCAGGTTTCAGTTGTGGGAATTGATGGAAACCCTCCTTGCCAGACAGAACAGCTAAGTTAGCCTGTGCCCTGGAGGGGCACATTCTTTCACACACTCTTTTCTCTCACATCCCCCCTTCAACCACTCACTTCACAGTCCTAGATCTCAAAGATTCATTCTTTATAGTCCCTCTTCACCCTGACTCCTATTACCTCTTTGTCTTCACATGGGAGGATCCTACATCCGTTAGGTCTTGACAGTTGACAGTGAACAGTTTTCCAGGCAAAAACTGGCAGATTGATTTCACCCATATGCCCAGATGCAAGAAAGCTCCCTTACTTACTTACCTTGGTTGATACTTTTTCAGGCTGAATAGAAACCTTCCCTACCCCCAGGGAAAACTGCTGACATCGCCTACTGTCCTCATTGAGCAGATTATTCCCAGATTCAGACTTCCTGCATCCACCCAGTCAGACAACAGTCCAATCTTCACCTCTCAGACTGTTCAACTAGTCTCCAGAAGCCTCAACATCACCTGAAGACTCCATATCCCCTACCGAACTCAATCCTCGATGGTAAAGTTTACACAGGGACAACAGCCAACCCTCCTGAGGCTTCACTTAGAATCTAAAAGTTTATATTCAGGTGGTTCTTCAGGCTCACCTAACCATCCAGGAGCAGGAAAAGGAGACCCAATGCCAGATCAACGCAGCTACTCAGCCTAATGCTAATCCTTTCTCAGGTCTTACTCTGATATATCAAGGTCTTCAACTTCTCAATCTCTCCAGAGTTAATAACATCTCAGATTGTTTTCTTTGTGCAGGTTTGGACCAGGCCCTACTAACAGCCATTCCTATGAGTACCCCTCCCTTAATACTTCCTCAAAGGCTCCAAGGACCCCTATTCACCTTTGGAGAGAGTTCCCCTTATTACAGCTCCTCAGAGAACTTTGCGTACTGTTACACTTTCTCTAACTCAGCACCTTGCAACTAAACCGTACAGGTCTCTTCTCCCATGCTTGCTCCTCCAGAATTCTTCTTCTGATATAATGGTACTCTGACAAAAAATTAGATCCCAATATGCCCTTTGCTTTCTGTGTGCCCTCCTCTTTAGTTCCTCAAGTGACTCTGTATAGTGAAGCTGAATTAGTCTGGCCTGTTTGAAACCCTGGCATCCCTATAGAGACAAATAACATCTGTTGCCCAAGTTTCCTTACAGAACCGCTGAGCACTAGATCTTCTGACAGCGAACAAAGGAGAAACATGCCTATTCCTAGAGGAAGAACACTACTAGTACATCAACGAAACCAGACTGAGAAACTGGACTAATTGAGTAAAACTCTCCTGCATCTGAATTTGCCCAGAGCTGCATGAGTGAGTTTGCCAGAATGACATACAACCAAATGCTCCTGCACCCTTACAGCCGCCTCCCCACTGACCCAGACCCCCAAATCTTGCCCCCAACCATGCAGGAAGTAGCTAGACAGACTTTGGCGCCCTATATCACCAAAAAGGTCGGAATGTCAGGTCGAATTTGGGCAGCTGCAGGGGGAGGGAGCAAAGTCATCTAGCAACACACTGTGCCAGAAATGACCAATGAGGCAGACCTGCTGACCCTGACATTCACCTTGGGTCCACCTTTTCCTGGGAAGGACCCCTGACCCCTTTCCTCTGCATAAAAACCCTGAGCAGCCAAAGCCACGTGCGATTTCTTCTGGTTCTCCCACCCCGACTTTCACCCGAGATTTTGCCTGGGACACAGACTCCAATAAATCTCAAGCCACTACTTTTGTCTGACTCTGGTGAACCGACCTGGTGAGCTTACTCCTTTTGGTCACCTGCCACCTTTGCAAGCTTTACAGGTCCCAGCCCCCTTCCTATGCTATGGTCAGCTAAGAGGCTGCCACTCAAATGGGACCACAGAGTCACTTCCCCAGAGCATGGTTTGCCTAGGAAGGCACATAGGGACAGTTTCCATGTCTGCCCCTAACAGAGGTTTGCAGGAAGCAGACCAGTGGGGTTCCTTAGAAACAGAATCGCTGGATCGATTTTGTAGCCAAGGAGTGGTTCAATCTTGAGAATTGCTCAACTTGAAAGTGGGCACTCAGCACAAATGTCTCCTTGGCCAGGGCTGCTTCCATCATGTGGCTCTTTCATCCTACAACCTAAAAGTCCTCTGCACCTAACTGGCAGTCAGAGAAGTCACAACATCTTCTTCTCCTTTTCTCCTTATTGTGGGAAAATATACTTAACATAAAAATTTACCATTTTAACCATTTTCGAGTGGACAGTACAGTGGCATTAAGTACATTGACACTGCATGACCATCATCACCAACCCTCTTGAGAATTCTTCCATCTTTCTAACTGAAACTCTTATATTCATTAAACACTAACTCTCCACTCCCCACTTCCTATAGCCCCTGGCAACCACCATTCTACTTTACATCTTTATGAGTGACTACTGCAACTACCTCATGTTAGTGGAATCATACATTTGTCCTTTGGTTTATTACACTTTTCCATGTTATGCCACGTATCAGAATTTCTTTCCATAGTATGCATTCACTACATTTATTTACCCATTCATCTATTGATTGAATTGCTTTTACCTTTCAATTATTCACACCCTCTTAACCATCTTGACCTGCAAGTGACACTGTCATTTCCAATCACATCCTACAGGAGAACTATTACAAATCCCCACCCATGTGCAAGGGGAGCCAGGAAATGCAATCCCTGTCTGGGTTGCCACTTCCCAGAGCCAATTCAACCTATGGAAGGTGAGGCACAATTTGCTGGATAATTAATAGCTGTCTCCACAACCCCTGCACCTTTGCACTTCCTGTAACAGCTACTTACAGTGGCCTGGCAGAGGGCAGGGGAGGAAGAAGAGTAGGGGAGTCTTTCTCTTTTTCAGTTCCCAGCAGGACAAAGATTTCAAGGTCTAAATGCATTTTCAGTAAATAGGTGTAGCAAATATTTGTACAAATTTTTTTGTTGTTGTTTTTTGGTGCCAGGGATTGAACCCAGGAGTGCTTAACCACTGAGCCACATCTTTTGCAGTTTTCAATGTCCTTTTCTTATGAGGTACTGGTTCATATTCTGATTCAATCTTTGTCACTTTCGCACTTCTCACTGGGAGATATTTTTAGAGCCCTTAGATCTTTAATAAAGTCAATAAATAGTAGTTATTAATCTTTATAGCAACATGAAGTATGCACTATTTTTCCATTATTTAACTGAAGATATTGAACCTTAGAGAGAGTAAGCAGTTTGCCAAAAGTTACCCAAATCATAATTGGTAACCCTGTCTCTGCTTCTACCCCTCTCATGGGGACCACCATCATCATGGGCTTGAAAAGTAATCTTGATGTCCTTCAAAGGAAATGTTGAGCCCCCAAGATAAACTCTGCCCTCTAAATGATGTTCTTTTACTAGAGCTGGTGGCCCTGAGCTGACCCCACTGGAGTGGCAAGGAAGGAGAAGAGATACTGTCACTCAAAAACCTGTCCTATGTTCCCCGTCTTAGGAAGCTGTAAAACACAAAGAATGTCCTCCATTGTGGCTGCCACTTCCCAGGAACATTCATGGAGCCCCTCCTATGTCCTAAACCTTGGAGATATAATAGGAATAAGAAGTGATTCCTCCACTCCAAAGAGTGCACGATCCAACCAATGAAATGGATGTGAGAATGGATAGCTCTCATACAATGTGATGTGCCAAATAGAGAGACCTATAAAGTACGATGGGAATTTGGGTGAATTTGGTAATTAATTTTGCCTGACATGGTGTGGCAAGTGACAGCAAGAAGGTGACCACCAAATTGGGTGTAGATAGCTAAGAGAGGATTGGGAAGGAGCACCTATTTCAGGAAGATGGTAAAACAAAATAGTGGTGTCAAAGAGCATGGGGTATTTGAGGATGAAGAGCAGTTCCAGTGGGGCTAAATATGGTTGGAGAGGCATGGGGGGAGGAGACTGGAAGGGTAGATGAGGTGGGACAAGGCAGTGAAGGACCATGATTCTGTAGAGGAGGCAAGGAGATTATTAACTGGGCACTAATAGAAACAGGCCATCTTTTACAAAGCTTCCTCTGGTTGGAGTGAATAATGGGAAGCTAAACTAATTAACACATTTCATTCCAATACCACTCATTCCCAGAGGGCAGGACCACCCAAGCCTTGCTGGGGTCATCCCTGATACCAACTGACAGGCTCACCCTAGGCAAAGGCCAGAGGAGACGGCCACCCGAGGACACCCATTTTCCCGTGACAATATTTCCCTGTAGTCTATAGGTGACGAAAGACTTCTGATAGATCTTCTTTCCTCTCTTTGGCTCATGGACCAAGTCAACCCCACATTGGGTGTCATGAAGCCAGGGTTTCTCTCTGACACCCGCAAATACAAAATGAGAGCTAGGGATGGCAGAGCCACTGTGGCTTGTTTCTTCTCCTGTGGACCAAGTGTGTAAAAGGAGACAGGAAAGGCAGGTAGGAGATGGGATAGCAGATGGTGTCAGACCCTGTCCAGCCATACACAACAGGTCCTCCTGGTACTGCACTCAGATGAGAGCTGGATTCCCTGTGTCCTGATAGCAGCATGAGATTCCCAGGCATGGGTTTTTGTTGTTGTTGTTGTTTTTTAACCCAGGATTGAACCCAGGGGCACTTAACCACTGATATATCCCCAGCCTTTTTTATATTTTATTTTGAGACAGGGTCTCTCTGAGTTGCTTGCTAAGTTGCTCAGGCTGTCTTTGAACTCATGGTCCTCCTGCCTCAGCCTCCAGAGTCATTGGGATTACAGGTGTGAGCCGCCACACCCCGCCCAGGCATGTTTTTCTAAGGCATTTACAAACAGGCAGAAACAAAGGTGTTCTGAGTTGTTGATAGGTGTGTGGTGAGAAATCAAAACCTGAAGACAACAGTTGCCCTTCCCAAGAAGCCAGAGGCCTTCTCTGAGGCATGCTTGATCTGGGAAGGCCCTCGGAAGTGCCAATCCTCTCTGTGGATATGGGCAGGTCTGGGGTTGAAGCCACACTCCACCTCTGAGTGGCTTTGGGAGACATTAATCTCTCTAAGCTTGAGCTCTATCATTTGAAAAATGCCTCACTGGATGGCCGCCATGACTAAATAGCAGTATGTCAATGTAGGCCCCCTTCTTTTGACTCTAGGGGCCACAGGCATTTGCATTACTGTGGTTTATGTGCTCCAAGGGAGATGGGATCTTCGTGCCTGCGTTCACCAGGCTTTGCCTACTCAGGGCTCAAGGATATGAAAAGCGGCTTACCTCAAACTGCTCCAAGTCCTTCTTTTTTGCTTTTCTTCCAGGCCCCTTGATGTGACGACATATGCCAGCAGAAACGTACAAAGGTGTTTGATCAAAATGGTGTCAAGGCTGATCCCTGAGTTTGTCAGGACTGAACTCAAACATCATTCACCACATTCCCAGTGTGTCTCCAGGAGCTGCAGAGAGCACCCTTCCCTCACGATACATGCTCAGTGGCTGACAAAAGCTTTGTAAATTGGATTGTTTGAAATAGTGAAGGAGAGTTCATTGTTTAGGATTGCTATGTGGCAAATCCTTTTTTAAAGTGAGTTATTCTGGGGCATATATCACCTCCTGATCTGTACATTGGAGTTTGCTGTCCAGGATGGTCACTTATGGACCTTGGTGTGCTGAGACACACAGTGCAAGGAGGCCAGAGTACACCACTGTCAACTCCTGCGTACTGCTAAGCCAGTCAGAGAATGGGCACCTCTGATGAGTCAGTTTATCCAACAAATATTTGCTGGAAATCCACCTTCTGCCAAAGGTCAAGAGCACTGTGATTAAAGGGCAGATGCTTCCTGCCTCCAAGGACCCCACAATCTAGTGACCAAGACAGATAAGTACATAGCTGCCCAGAGCTGCACAGCATCATGGGTGCCATAATATTATGTAGACTGTGATTAGTTCTAGTCTCTGGATGTTGGACATCCCATCAAGATAGTGGATATCTGGTTTTCCTTTCCCCAAGCTGGCCCTTACTAGGATCTGTGTCTAATATTACAAAGGTTGCACAGTAGCATTATGAACTAATCACAAATGGTGCTGTTTGATTAAAACAAAATTCATTCTGCTGGGCATGGTGCACACCTGTAATCCCAGCAACTTGGGAGGCTGAGGCAGGAAGATTCAAGTTCAAAACCAGCCTTAGAAACTTAGGCTCTAAGGAACTTTGTGAGACCCTGTCTCTCAAAATAAAAAAAAAAAAATAAAAAGGGCTGGGGATGTAGCTCAGTGGTTAAGTGCCCCTGGGTTCAATCTCCAGTATAAAAAAAACAAAAAACAAAAAAAAATTAATAAGAAAAGTACAGATGCAGATTTTCCCATTGACATATGTCACTATAATGGCAAGAGCTCTCATTAGAATACTTTGTTCATTTTCCTCTCCAGTTTTGTTCTAGTATCAAAATGATTTCATATAAAAAGGCACAGATGCATTTCTCAGTTCCACTGACTTCTGTTGGATCTGGAACTGGGATAGTATTCAAAAGTCAGGCAGGGAAGCTGGGGTTGTGGCTCAGTGGTAGAGCACTCACCTAGCATGCATGAGGCCCTGGGTTCAATCCTCAGCACCACATAAAAATAAAAAGTAAAGGTATTGTGTCCAACTACAACTAAAAAAAAAGTATATACTTTATATATATAAAAGGTTGTACTTTATATATATAAAAGGTTACATATATATATATATACTTTATATATATGCAGGGTCATGATTGGGTCTCATAAATATCTAAGCTTCTGATCAGCATACTTTGATAGAGTAAGTAAGCTTCATGGGACCTAGAATTTATTTCCAGGGAATGAAGTTGAGGAAGTTAAGAAATGGCATTGGAGGACTAAGGGATAAAAGAACTTTGAATGAAAGTTATGGGAACGTAGATTTGGGAAGAGTCATTCTAGTGGGATCCATCCACTGCTGGTGGAGGCAATGGGCTTCCTGCTATTAACAGAAGCCAAGCAAAGGTATGACAACAGTCAGGGGCTCCTAAAGTGGGTGGAAGGTTGGATCAGATGGGCTCTATGACCCTCTGTGCTGAAACAAAGTCATAGCTCTTCTTTCAGCTGGTGGATCCAACATGACTAGCCAGCCTCTCTTGGACTCCATTTATCACTGCTAAGTTAGAAAGAAGGACCAATTCTCAGAGTTCTGAGTGCCCACTGATGAGGAATCCCAGACCCACAGCCTTAAAGGCGAATGAACATAGTCTTCTTGGGAGTTGGACCTTTAGATCCACCAGCTCTAAATGATGACTCGGAAGTTCCTTCAATCTCCAACAGTGGAGACTAGTGAGGCTGGTTTGTCTTGTTCTAATTATTATTTAGATGACTATTAGAATCATTCCTGGGCAAGGCTTGAATCAGGTCAAACCTGTTAATTAATTGAACTAAGGTTATATAATCATATTTGGGCATTTAAATGCAAAGCAATTATGTTGGAGCCCAAGCAACTAGTACACAAGGAGGGAGT
>JAJEJO010002291.1:0-21330 GCA_020662805.1 Glaucomys volans | reverse complement strand
ACTTGTAGCAGGGTGGGAGGCAGACCCTTATTTCAGGCAAGGCAGGGCCTTTTACAGTCTTAGGCAGAGTGTTCCAGGTTTGAAATTATTTTTGCCTCCTCTTAGGACATCATGTTACACTGTTTATATGTATAGTTTCCTGAATCTATGTGAATAGTTGTTAACCAATATATTGTATTTAAAACAAATCAAGGAAAGGCTGAGAGCTTTTAACCTTCCTTTTGTGTGGCCAAGTAACCAAGTAATTTTGTTTTATGATATTAACCTTTAAATAAATCAGGCTCTCACTAACTTTAAATACATTTGCAATTAAATTTTGATCTCAGTGTAAAAAGTAACAAATTTATATATACCCTATTGATAGCAGGTTCTGTTACAGAATACTAAATGATAAAAATAAGTCTCCAATAAAATTTGCCATTCCCACAAGCCTGAACCTACCAACACAGACAAGTCTAACCTGGAGAACAGCAGCCCAACAAATTCCCTGCTCTAAAGACCAGCATACCCAGAAGACATGGACACAATAATATACAAAGAGCAACCAAACCTAGTTTTTCAAGAAAAAATCCTAGGCTCTGCATCATAGCACAATACCCTACCAGTTTTTTAACCACAATAAAGAAAAAAAAATTAAAGAAATTCTAGTCATTTTAACATATTGATTACACTTTGATTTATTTTAGCCTATTAACATTTGACCTTAGGGGAAAACTTTAAACAGTTTGTAATTGATGGTCTCACATACATGTAACTACTTAGTAACAGAAAAACTTATTGGAATTTGCCCTTTACGTACACACAGAATTTCTTACCCAGAAGTATTTTCCTTTTCCTTTTACTGAATATATCTTCATACCTAGAACTTTCCATTTTCCCTTTCCCATCTGTTGACTACTTCCTTGTTTGTATTCTAAAACAACTCTTATGAAATTTCTGAATTTAGATAAATTATTAGGATTTCGCTCTCAGTAACCTTGCTCTCAGCGATGATACAAAACAATCCCAAATCCCTTTATTTAACAATCCATGAAAACCCCAATAATGCTAAAGCATATTATCACATGGAATTTAAGGTGTAATGCATTAACTCTAATTTACTTATTTTACAGTATTAACCAATATCAGACAAGTATTTTGAATAGTATTTGCTATCTCTCTCCTGTGGCAAAGTCCTAAAAAACAATTGATATTACATATTTTGTAGACATCAATATTTTATTAATTGACCACCTAGAGACTTGTGAGGTAGATACATTTTACATTCATTTATTTATTGAATTTATATTGAACCTTTTTAATCACATGAATCAAATATACCTGGATAGCACTCTTTAGGTTAATCTCTAATATCATGTACATGAATTTTGGACACAATATACACTTAAACAAAGGCCTTGTAGGTTTTTATCTCCATTGCAATGTAACAAGATGTTCAAAAATCTAAGTTGAATAAAAAATAGGACTGGCCAAAAGTTATGAGCTCAACAAGTACCCGGCCGCCTGTTAGTTATTCTCAACTAAAACACTCTTTTGTTTTTTTTTTCCTTGGGTTGGAAATTGGTCTCCTCCTGGGTATTTTGCTTCCTCTATTATCATTTCAATATAAGTTCTACTTGTGATTTGGTTCCAGAAGAAACCTGATGTCTCAGGCACTTTAACCATTTTATCAGGACAGGGTTTGAATGCTTAAGAGCTCTGAAACAGGCTTTTGTTATTCCTCCTGGGTGGATGCACAAGTAATTTACATATTGTAAAACAATTCGCTGTGGGGTGCTATAACACTGGAGGGGGGTTGGACCTGGTTTCTTCTCCCCCTCAGGAGGGTGAGAGAGCAGGTGTCCCCAGCCATCTTGTCCCTCCTTCGACCCCTGGATTTGGAAATGACTTTTGGCAGCTACCTGAGTCTTGAGGGATTGGTAGCAGCGGGAGCTGCATTTAAGTTTGGTCTGGCCTTAGCCATTAAACGGGTGCAGCCTCTCCTAGTTCTGGAACTAGAGAATGCAGAATCTGAAAGGCAATTCTTAAACCATAATCCAAATTTAATGAAAGGCACCCGGTCAAGATGGTTTCTCCACCCAATGCCCTGAGGGCATTAATCAACCTCAAAAGTGGGCCATTTTGATTTACAAAACTTTCTTAAGTTACATCCATTAACAAAAGCTCCTTAGTCAGCAGCACATTCTTGGAAGTCATGAAAATTATCTAAAAAACAAGTTAGAACAGTGGGGCACGTTGTTGTCTGCCTATGTCCCATAGTAGACTGTCCTGAAGAGATGCGACACAGAAAGCAAGGAAAAAAAAAAAAAAACACAGAAAGCACAAACGGCCCCGACACCCAGGGGGCCAGTGGCAAAGGCAACTCTGGATGTGAGTTGTGCCCTTCCCATTGATTGCCCCAGCTGCAGCGGGCATTGCCACGGCCTGCCGTGCATGGGTGCTGTGCCGTGAGGCAGGCAGGTGGTGGCCATGGCAGCAGCAACAGAACCCACAACTCCTGGCAGGCCTGTGACAGTGGGCAACATCATGGTGTCCTGTGTCCTGCCCCCGGGGCATGCATCCCTGGGTGGCAGCTTGCCAGAGTGGGCCAACATGGAGGTCCTACACAGACTCTACACAGAGGCCTACTGGACTAGGCCAAAGCCACACGTGGTGACTGAGCAGACCAGGCCCCAGGTGGTGGCTATGGCAGAAGCCATGCAGCGGCTATGCCGGCAGCCAGCCATGTGGTGGCCGAGCCAAGTGGACCCCACGTGGGCCCAGATCAGACTAACAAGACAAATACAGAGACAGACATCAGCCAACCATATTAGGCCCCAGGTGGCCTACCAGACTGGGCCGACATGGGGCCCACCTGATGGACTAGGCCTCACGAGGATGCCTACCAATGGACAGGAGCGACGTCTTGCCCTGGCCTGGGACTGGTGTAAGCAACTGTGTCCAGTCTGACCACATCCCCAGATACAGATAGGCAACTCTCGGATACAGGATACCAGGTGGCTTTGTCCAGAAGAGTGTCCTGAAGATGGGCTAGGGTCCCCCCAAGAGTGAGGCTGAGGCACGTCTCTCAGGAGTTCCCCTCTACTCAGGGTGGGGGCTCCCAGGCAACCATCACAGGAGGCCAAGTTAGGCATGAGGGCTTGGAGAAATCAGATTTCAGTGGGACCTCCAAATGTTGTACCAAAGAAAATAAAATCATGCAAGCCGATCACGTAAAGCCAAAAGAAGCCTTTATTTTAGCTGGCCAGCGACTACTGCCCTTATACCTAAAAGCAGGGTGCTGGGAAATCGCACGTTCGTTCTTTTGCTCCCAACTTTTATAGGGCACAGGAAGGGATTAGGATGGGGCTATAGGGAGGGGGGAAGGGGTGGGCTATAGAGAGGGTGAGGGATAGGGGAGGGCTATTGGGATGGGGAGGGATTGGGGTGGGCTATAGGGAGGGGATTTGGGATTTGGGGTGGGGCTGATTCTCTGGATCAGGATGGAGAATCTCCCTGGGGAACACCAACATTTTAACCTGTTTTCTGTTGCTATAACAACCTTCTTCCTGAGCCTGTCTTGGGGTCCCTTCCCTCCACAGAAGGCACCAATTGGCCTGTATTGAAGGTCTGCCCCACTCCCTAGGCCTGCATCTCCATTTACATTTCCAATTGCATCCATGAAGTTCCCCTTTAAACAAGGTCACATTCACAGGCACCAGGTTTCAGGGTTTTGTGCACCTCTTTCAAGCACATTGAACCCACAACAGTCACTGTCCCCTTTGTCCTGGTGTCCCTGGTGGCTGCACTCTGCACTCTAATCTTGTCCAAACCCTTCCTTCCACAATGGCCAGTTGTGAACAATGTGCAGACATCACCGTGTGCCCAGTTTATGCAAACTGCACCAACACCATGAGGAGCTACTACTGTACTTGCAAACAGGGCTTCCTGTCCAGCAATGGACAGAGCCAATTCAGTGGCCCAGGAGTGAAATGTGAAGGTGAGTTTGCACCCCACAAACCCTCCAGGATCTGGTAGGAAGATGTATTGGAAGGTGTTGGGTAGTGGATGCAAACACTTCCGTCATCAAAGGGCCTACAGGACTTCCTCTCTCCCTATCTCCCTCCCTCCTTCACATTTTCCCCCTTCTGTATTTCCATCGAACTCCATGATGGTATTCATGTTCTGTCCCTTGGACCACACATTGTGTAGCAAGTGTGTGGGGTTTTTAAGGTACTTGACTCAGCACTATTGGTTGCTATCTCAGGTGCTTAAGGCCACTGTAACAAATCAGCACAAGCTGGGTGGCTTATAGCAACAACAATTTATTCTCTTGCAGTTCTGGGGGTGAGGTGGAAGCCCAGGTGTTGTGAGCTGTTCTCTGTCATGTGGAATCTGCAGTGCTCCTTTGTCTTAGCTTCTGAGGTTGCTGGCAATCCTTGTGTTCCTTGGTTTGTACACACGTTGCCCCAATCTGTGTCCATTGTCACATACCTTCTCCCTGAGCCTGTCTTGGGGTCTCTTCCCTCCTCACAAGGTGCCACTTGACCTGGATTGAAGGTCCCTCTCCCTATGACTGCATCTTCACTTACTTTTCCAATTACATCCACGAAGATCCCCTTTAAATAAGGTCACATTCACAGGCATCAGATTCAGGACTTCGTGCACCTCTTCCAGGCACATTGAACCCACAACAGTCACTGCCCCCTTTTGTGCTGGTGTCCCTGGTGGTTTCACTCTTTACTCTAATCTTGTCCAAACCCTTCCTTCCATGCTGCCCAGATGTGAACGAGGGTGCAGACACCACTGTGTGCCCAACTTATGCAACCTGCACCAACACCATTGGGAGCTACTACTGCACTTGTAAACGGGGCTTCCTGTCCAGCAATGGACAAAGTCAATTCAGAGGCCCAGGAGTGAAATGTGAAGGTGAGTTTGCATCCAAGAAACCCTCTATGGTCTCGTAGGAAAATATGTTGGAAGTTGCTGGATAACGGATGCAAGGACTTCCCTCATCAAAGGGCTGACAGGACTTCCTCTCTTCCTCCCTCCCTCCCTCCTTCCCATTTCCCCCCTCCCGTGTCCTCTCTGCACCCCTCCCTTCCCTGCTCTCTTGTTCTTATTCCTGACCACTGTAGATGTGAGGGCTGGTTGGGCTTCCTCACAGCATGGCAGCACATTCCAAGATGGAGCACCTCAGGGAACTAGGTGGAAGTGCATGGTGTTCTTATGCCTTAGGTTCAAGGTTTTGTGACCTGACAGTTTTGCCACCCTAGTGACAAGTTTGGGAGGGAACACAGACCCTCCCTTGGTGGAAGGATGCCTCATCACAGTGCAGGAGGATGGTGTGGTATGGGGGATTCTTCTACCACCTTTGGAAAATGGCATCTGCTCTCCAGGATGGAGCAATGTTTCTTGGGGAGTTACCAGGGATTGAACTCAGAGGCACTGGACCACTGAGCCACATCCCCAGTCCTATATTGTAGTTCACTTAAAGATAGAATCCACTGAGTTGCTTAGGGCCTCACTTTTTGCTGATGGTGGCTTTGACCTCTCCATCCTCCTGCCTCAGCCTCATGACCCTCTGGGATGAGAGGCACATGCCACCGTGCCTGGCTGGATGGGGCAAGTTTGTCTAACTTGTTCCTTCTCTGTCTAGATGTTGATGAATGTAGTGAGAGGCCACCACTCTGTGGTCCCAACTCAGTCTGCAAGAACCTGTTGGGGAGATACAAGTGCAGCTGTCTTCCTGGATTCTCCTCTCCCACTGGAGACTGGGTCCAGGGCAGCCAGGCAACTTCTCCTGTATAAATCCTCCAAGTCAATTTCTCCAGGTAAATCCTCTGGGCCCCAGGACATGGGCCTTGCATGGGTGTCTACCTCTGGCTGAGTGTGTGCATCTCTAGACTCACACAACTCTCTAGTTCATGTGCCCATCCCCTCTCCCTTTCAGGCATTAATGAGTGCCTCCATGGCGGAGTCTGCCCTGAGCATTCCAACTGTGCCAATTCTGTGGGGAGCTACAGTTGCAGCTGCCAAGCTGGATTAGTCTCCAATGGCTCCACTTGTGAAGGTACAGAGGACCTGGTCTTTGTCATTTGCCTACCTGATTAAGTAGGAGTCATCCCACTGGAAAACCACAGGAGGATGGTGTTATGACCCTCATCATAGGGATGAGAGCATTGGGGCTCAGAGAGGCAAAGTGACTTCACAGCCTTGAGATGGACAAACTGGGATCTGAACTCCTGTTGAGGGCCAACATGGATCAAGCCATGGGTTGGGCTATGCTTGACATTAGGGACGGGCTCTTGTAAATAGTGTGAGTTTTTCCCCAAGGAGATGCTGGCAGTCGGAAGCCATCTGGATTGTCACAGGTGGAGGTGTGAGTTACTGGCAGCATCTCAGTGGTAGAGGACAGAGGATCTGCTAAGCATCCTGACATGCACAGAGCAGCCCCCAACCAAGGATCCAGGGCCCCAGATAGGCCCTCCCCATGGAGCGCTCAGACCTGAACTTCAGAGCTTTCCCCCAGAAGCACTTGAGGTCAGCCCTGGGGTCTCCCTGTCTTCCCTTTGCCTCCATGCTGCCAGTCAGCACAGCTGGGGAATCTGCCATCTGCACACCTTGGATTGTGCCCCACTGCCCTGGGCTCAGGCTTCCTCATCACTGCAGCAGCCTCCCTGTGGTTCTCCCCCTTTCTCCAGTTTTTCCCCTCGAGTCCACCTTCCATGGTGAAATGTTCTCACCAAAGGGTGATGGCTGTGTCTCCAGTACCTAGGGTGACCCTGCTGTTCTCCATGACTCTGTGGAGCAGGGCAGGTCACCATCCAGCCTGCATCAGAACCCTGCTTAGTTTAGAGTTGTTTACAGGCACACCTGCCTTTCATACTCCATCTGTCTCAGTTTGCTATAGCTGAGTAACAGATTGCCCTGTAGTTAGTGGCCTCCAGTGGTAAGGAAATAAAGGAAGGGACAGGGTGGAAGGGAGGAAAGGGAAGTGAGGGAAAGAGAGGGATCTCTGACACAGGTCAGCATGCAGTGATCTTTTATTCTCCATCATTATTATCCTTCTCCATCCTTCTCTATCCTTCTCCTTTATCCTTCTATCTTGTTTCATGTCCTTCTATACCCCTACAGACAAAGAAGGCAAAAGGCCAACAGCAATGAATTCCCAGGCAAAGCAGACAAATCACCAACAGCAACAGCTAGGGCCAATGGGCAACAGCCAGATAACCACCCCTAGAACTACTTCTTAATCTAACCTAGACTCAAACATTTCGAGCTCTGTCCTTTCTCAGGGCCAGAGAAACATTCTTGTTTGCAAGCAATGTTCTATCTGTTTCTGACCTCTAGGCAGAAAATACTGTTTGCATGCAATTCCCACCAAGGACTACAAAGTCCCTAGTTTGTCAGAGCACCTTTAGTTAAAACTCCTGATTTCCCTCTTGGTAGAAAATACTGTTTGCAGGCAGATTCCACCAAGGACTACAAGGTGTCTTGTTTGCAAGCCCAACTGTAGCTAATAAGTTTTGATTCCCTACATCTCCTCCCCTCTGATTTAGAAAAAATGCCAAAGCTGAAGCGATTTGAGAAGCTCTTTTGCTCAATTGCTGTTGTTTCTTTTAGTGGCAGAAGTCTATATATAAAACAAAACAAATAAGAAAACATTATTATAACATTACCCAATGAAATAGACAACACAGTAGAAATATGACCCAATGGATTCAAATTAACAATACTAGAAGTAAGTCCTTGAACAATATTAGACCCAACAATATCGGGCAACATTTTACTGAATGTATCCATTACAGTTCTTTCTAATTTTATAACTTTCACGGCTAAATTTTGATGTCCATGTAATTGTTTTTGAATTTATTCCGAGTCACTAATATTATAAAGCACAGGAGTTATGTAAAAATGAGATGAATTTCAGTCACATTTCAAAACACTTCATGTGACCAAAAGTGTCACTTGATCTCCAAGCCAGGCTACCATCTGTTGCAGGTTCAGCGCATCTGTAGCTAACTGAGAGTTCAGTTCCTTTTGTTGTTGCCATAGTAAGCATCCAAAAGAGTAGGTGCGGCATGAGCAAAACTTGAGTTATCAGTAATAATAGCACACATTAAGAGAAATAAAGTCCCGCTCCTGGATCTGGGTCAGGAGCCATAGCTCTTGTTTAATCTTTAAGGCTTTTGATGTATCCCCAGGTGTGGTCCACCACCAGGGGGGTGCTGGTCATTCAGCAATGAGTTCTCCATCTGTTGAGTCAGGGGCCTGGACATGAGGACGAATGTTCTTGGCTGGTACCCTCAGAGGCTTTTCTGTAGTTCCTGGAAAGACACAAGCAAATCCTCTGCCTTGGGTTAGCCATGGGTGTGAACCATGTCTTGTGTTAGTGGGTCCCTTGGGGTGGCATTAGAACACCCCACTCCTATTCACTGCTTATGAATAGGAGAGAGACCTTTATCATCAAAGGTGAGAAATTTTATTGTAGAAAGGACTAGCACAGTCAAATTTAGAGTAAAATGCAGGGGTGTATTTTCCCCCTCTCTTTAAAATGGGAGTTTGAGTATTCCATTAGTTCATTTAATGATTTTTTGGCCTTTGGGATTGTGGAGTATATTTGTTATGTTTTTAATATTGAAACTTCTTTAGAAAATTGTGAAAGGTAGAGGCAGAACCTTAGTTCAGTTGAGGCAGGACTCCTTATAAATCTTAAATCATTTTTGTTTTGAAGCCAATCTTGTTTTTTGTTAGGAACAGCTTGATTAAGCTTATAGGTCCAGTGAGGGTTAAAAGGGGACTGTAAAATAAAGATTTATAAGTTTAAAAAGTTATGTTACTAACTTTTACTTGTATATGTTTTATTTATTTATTTACCTGTGAATATTGTATTTATTTATTTATTTATTTATTAGTAAGTTAAAAACTAAGTAAACTTTACTTCCTGTATTTAAGAAAGTTTTAGAAGCTAGGACATCTATGTGGTTTTTTCATAGTTGCTATGTGTAATATTAGGAGCTCTGTGTAGCTCTTAAGAAAGTTTACTGTTTAAAGTTGTCACAAGGCAGGCAGGAACTGCAGAAGTGGAGCTGGTGAAACATTGTTGCTGTTTAGTAAAAGAATTTCTTTTTCCCAGGAGCTGTGTGCTTGAGATCAAGGTCAGGGTTGATAAGACTTTACACAGAACTTTTTCACACGGGGCTTTGTTACAGTAGTTAGACATCCTGGGCTTTTTTATAAAAGATTATTTACAGCTAAAAAGTCATTAGTGACTCTTAATTTTAAGTATTATTATTTTATTTATTATTGTTATTATTATTTTTAATGCTCTTTTCTAAATGTTACATTATCTTGTAACATTTACATATGTTGCTTTTAGAGTTTAAATATTAGCTAATATTATATATTATTAAGTTTAAAATATGGATTAAAGAATGAGAGAACTTTTAACTTCCCTTTTGTGTGTTAAAGTAGCAAAATGTTTTTATGTTTTATAATATAGACTTTTAAATAGATTATGTTCTCTTTGTACTGTAAAAATTATATATTTAAAATGTTACCTCAATGTAAGAGGACATTACATATCTTATTGATAATATTATATAAAATGATATAGGTAAAATTTAATAAAGTTTACTATTAATATAAGTTTAAAGATTATTATTACAGACAAGCTTAGTTTGGAGAATAGTAGCTAGATAACGATATTGTTTTAAATTTTTTGCTTTAGAAGTTTGTATACCTAGAAAATATAAACACATTTAACATGTTAAGAGGAGTGATAGCATAATTATTTTGATGTTGACTAAATTGAGTTTTTAGAAAAATTAGGCTATGAAATATAGTATGACATTTTAACATCTGTTGATTAACCATATTTGTAAAAAAACCCAAATTACAAGATTAATTGCTTTTAGTAATAGAATTTAAGAGAACTGATGTTTAGGGTAATTTAGTATTTATTTGAGATTTTAGAACAGGAACACTTCTTAATTTTTTAGAACTCAGTTTTCCCAAGTAATAAAACATGACAAATAGAAGAAAATTATCTTGATGGGGCAAATCAACATTTTAGATTTTGTTTTATATCAGTACATTAAAGTTTACATAAATCCGTGTTAATTATAGACAATTTAATCACAAACACAAAGTTTGTGAAATTTACCCTTTACTTCCTATCACCTACACAGATTCTTTCTTTACTTACTCAGACCTCTTTTAACACTTATTTAAACCCTCTTTCACTTACTCAAAACTTTTACTTGCACAAACCTTTACTTATAAACTTTTTTCTTTTTATTCCAAACCTTATATCTAAATTCCTATCACCAGCTTTATGTCTAATTTCCCATCACAAACCTTCTTAAAACTCTTTCCCTTTATCCATCCCTGTTGCATCTGTGCCCAGTTAACCTCTCGTAGCTTCTCACTATCATGCCTCGTCAGGTCCACATGGTAGTTTGGTGAAAGTGGACCAATAAGATCAAAGTGCAATTATGTTGAAGATCTGGCCTGAGGCATCCTGGGAATCAGTGGAAACAAATGCAAAGAGGAGAAGCGATGCTCCACCTCAGCAGGCCATGAGGTTGATTCAGTCGGGGGTCAGTCAGGGGTCACTCGGGGTCAGCAGGCAGCCCAGGGACGGGGTCAGATCCTGTTCTGGTCAAACTCAGCCTCAGGACTGGCTGGAGCAGCGCCTCCTGCAGCTGGAGGGGCCTTCACGGAGCCGTCCCCTTCCTGGGCATTAGTGGGTTCCCTACCCTCCCACGGGACCTCTCTCCACTGCTCACACAGTGGGGGTGCTGGGTCCTCCTTCATCTGGCCCCATAGACAGACCATCAGATGGGGAAAGTCCTGGGGTGCCCAGGGGTGCCCGGGGTCCAGCCCTAGCACAAAGGTCGTGGCATTCTCTGGTGAGTGGGAGGGCATCGGCGATGGATGGAGAGTAATTGACACAGACTCAAGGTCTAATGCAATTGCTCACACTTTTTTCAGCTTAGCACTCTATTTTTATACAGTAATTTTTTACTATAATGACAATTTTAGAGTTTACAGAACAAGGGACTTTCCAAAGTACATTTTTAAAAGGAACACAAGAAAGCAATGACCTCAGTTATTAACCTTACATAATTATTTAATTTTAAGAATATTTATTATTCTGTAACCTGGCAAAATTTACTTTGAACCCATATAATTTTCATTATACATAGTTAAGACAACAGACATTTCTTTTATCTATTTGAACTTGTTTTTTAACATATGAACTTAACCTTTACATAAGGGTAAAATATTGTTGATTAAGGCATATATGTGGGTAATGGTCTCTGTGGTTGCCGTGGCCAAGATTTTTGAAGGTATTATATTACTTTGTCCTACTCCTTTTAGGAGCACAGAACATTAAACACCAATGTGTATCTAAGCCTAGTCACAAATGGAAGATTTTGCCAACAAATTCTTTTCCCACCACATAACCATCTTCAAGATTAATCCATCCTGTAGGAGACAATGACAAATCTAAATCTATATTTTTGTTAAACTCTCCTTTAGATGGATACTAAAGCCTGCCTTTAGAAAGGAATTGCCAATTTTGTTGTAACAGTAGGAGATAACTAATAATTAGTTTTAAGGAATTTGTATGAACTTCACTGGAAAGTTTCCTTACCACCACAACGGCAACGAAACCCCATCACGTTTAAGGATAGTTGTTTTAAATGTATATAGCATTCATTTGAGAAAGACTCATTACATGGTTGCAAGACTATTATATGTCTTTAAAACATTAAAAGGGTATTATTTGTTCTTCACTCACTCCCCTTAGTAATCCCTTGAAACTGAATTAAATATATTATGAGAGGTAGGCAACAGAAAAGGCAGCAAGCACTGAAGGCAAGCATCCGGCAATCCTCATTACGATGAGACCTTGCAAGCATCCACCAGTGGACTTTTGTCAAACACTGGACGGAACGCCAGGCGCCTCCGCACAGGAGGACACCAAGGTCTCCAGGGTCACAACAGAGGACATGGAAGTGAGTGGAGATGGCAGCTCCTCTGCCAGCTGGAGCTGCACTCAGGAAGTGCAGGGCCCACGCCCAGCCACCGCTGCAGGCCTGACACTTCAAGAGCACTTAGAAACGTGATGCTCTTTTGTGCGTGTCACCTTTTACAAGTATCATGCGCCACGTTCACGTGTGCAATAGGGCTTCGGCTTGGCGGGCTGTGTGGTCCAAATCCTGCCAAGTCAGGCTAGCCCTTGGCCAGTCCTGAGCCACCCAGATGTTCCATGTTGACATTGTGATTTGTGGCACTGGTTTGGAGTTTGGAGGGCTGAGGACCAAATAGTGTGCATGCACTGAGGCTCACCCCATTAAAATCTCTGACTGCAAGGTGCAGGCAGCTTCCTTGGTGGGTCATGCCTGACTTGAATGGCCACCCTCACTGCTGAGGTCAAGTGCCCTCCGTGTCGCTTCCCAGGCAGAGGGGGGAGCTGGCATGGCACTTTGCTGGCTCTGTGTGCCTTTCACCCTTGCCAATGGCGAGCCGTGTCATTTGGCCACAGTCAGTCATTCCCATGGGTCAAAAGACCTCTGTGATCTGTGAGTCCTAGTGAGCCATCCACCCTGAGAGAGGCCAGAGCAGGACATCAGGGAAGACTTCTCTGTGAGGTCACTGGGGTTGTCCCAGATGGTCCCAGCTCTCTAATCACCTTCCCCCATCTCTGATTCATCACCCTAATGAGCCCTGTGAGCTCATCCGAGGCTGAGTGGCCTCGTCTGGCTTTGTGCACTTGGTTTCCACTGCCCCCCCCGCCGCATCCCAGCCAGGGCGGAATGTGGGAGGTCAATGGCACTGATTAACTGTCATTAAAGAGATAAAACAGATATTGGAAAGGGGGGGTGGTCCTTGAGCTGTCCCCAAGCCACAGACATTTGATTTGACCTGCGTCCTCTATTGGAGGCCCCTCAGAGGAGGTTCGCTGCTCTCAGTTCCTGAGAATCCACATTTTCACTCATTTGCTTATTCATTACTCCACCAGCACCGAGGGGTGTCCCCCAAGTGCCAGGAAGTGTTCTGATCCTTAGAGGTGCAGTGGTGAACACAGAACTCCTGCCCACAGGAAGCCATCATTCCAGAGCAGAGGAGATGGACAGGAAGCACTTCAACCATGAAGTCTCTTTCAGCTGCTGGTAAATATCAAGGGAAAAAATAAATAGGACATGGGAATAGTTTCTTGGGGAGTGTGATGGATTGGATGTGAGTTGTCCCCCAAAAGCTCATGTGTGAGACATACAGGAAGGTTCAGAGGAGAAATGATGGGGTTGAGAGGGTCTTAGCCCAATCAGTGACTTAATCCCTGATGGGATTGATTGAAGTGGTAGGTGTGGCAAATTGAGTCTCTCTCTTTCTTTCTCTCTCTGCTTCCTGATCACTGTGATGTGAGGAGCTTCCCTCCACCACCCTCTCCTGCCATGTTGCTCTGCCTCATCTTGAACCCGAGGAATGGAACCGGCCTTCTATGGACTGAGACCTCTGAAACTGTGAACCCTTAAGTAAACCTTTCCTCTGCAGTTGTGCTGGTCTGGTCCTTTAGTCACAGCAGGGAAGTAGCTGACTACAGCAGGGAGAGACGGAGAACCCAGAGCACACTTAACTTCTATGCTGAGACCTGGAGGCCATGAGGGATGAAGTGTGCGTCCCTGGGCATCTGGGGCCAATGCTGTGGTCCTTAGTGGGGATGTTTCAAGCTCATTCTGGGGTCAGGTGAGGTGAAGAAGATCAGAGAAGCCAGCTGGGCAGGGACCAGCTAGCCTGGACTTCGGCTGCTTTTGCTCCCATCAAGATGGGTGTCATGAAGGATTTGGGGTAGAGCATGATGAGTCCTGCACTGGACTCCCCTGGGGACCTTCTGTCAGTGCCTCTCAGTGGCCCTGGTCCCCCATGCCTGCCCTCTGGTTCTGAAGCCAGAATCTCCTCTCCCAGGATATTGCCCCTCTGGCCCTGCAGCCATCCATTTTGCAACCTGAATTTGCTAGCCCAGAAGGGCAGAGCTGAAAGAGGCAAGGCATCTGGGTGGGGTGGGGGGTGACCCACATCTTCAGGTCCCCTGTGCAGAGTCCCCCCTTACTTAAAGTCTTTTCAGGTTGGGGGAAATGAGCTCACAGGATGGAAATATTTATTTATTTTTTGGAACCAGGGATTGAACTCAGGGGCACTCAGCCACTGAGCCACATCCCCAGCCCTGTTTTGTGTTTTATTTAGAGACAGGGTCTCACTGAGTTGCTTAGCGCCTTGCCCTTGCTGAGGCTGGCTTTGAACTCGCCATGCCCCTGTCTCAGCTTCCTGAGCCACTGGGATTACAGGTGTGCGCCACCATGCCCAGCTATGGAAATATTTTTAAAGGACAAAAATGCAGTACAAACAAAAGTTCATGCATAAAACATCATTTTTATTTTATCCTCAGACTCTGAGGATTTTAACTTAAAGGCCAATAAACAAACCATACGGGTCTATGCAGAATTTAGAAAGTTTCTGGTGACATTTAGACATATATATGCTGGTGACAGTTTAAAGGTCAGAAATGGCTCTGGGTCAGGGCTCTGGCCTTCGTCTCCAACACCATGGAGAATGCTTCGCCACCTTCTTCACTGTGCTTATTGGAGTTCAGGAGACCAGCAGCCGGGCATCTGGTGGGGCCGTCGTGGGGGCTTGCTCTGGGCATGGGGCTCCCTGCTGTTGGTGTTTGGAGCCTCCAGGGGGGCTCTGCAGTGGCACAGCCCTGCCCACCCAACAGTCTTTGTGTAGCCGAGTTGCCTTTTGGAGGCTTGTTCTGAACCCAGGACACAGGCTGGGCTTCCTTTGAGCTAATGAGCCGGGTGGCATGGTACTGCAGGCTGAGTCCACATGACTGTGTTAGATTGAGATTTTATTTCCTCTGCCCTGTGGTGGCCCCTGGCTTTGGTGCTCCAGCCATACTGGCTCCTTCCCTGGGACCTTTGCACCTGCTGTTCTGATCTGCATTTGGATGTCTCTTTCCTCATGTCCTGGCCTGGCTGCCTCCTTAGCACCAGAGGCAGGATGGTGCTCAGAGGCTTCCTTGTCCCTAGGCAGCTCCCTGTCCCCAGTGTTCACCCGGCCAACTTCTATAGCATCACTCTTCAATCTCCTGAGTGGACGGACCTCTGTCTGAAATTACTATGTCCAGTTCTTTGCTAATGGCTTAGTCCTCTCCCTCCCACCAGGATCAAATAGCTCCTGTCCGTGTAGACACTCTGGTGACAGACTGCCTCTGATCCTAAAGGTCAGATACACCTTTATCTCTTTATGAGGATCTGTTAAGTAAGTACATGGACTGAAGCTACTACACAGTAATAGTCACAGTTTCTATTGAACTGCTGATGTCACTTTATGCCCAATTGCATTTTCCTTGGAATAATGCAGCAGTAAATATTCTCATGCATATAGTGTTCATTGCTTGTGAAAAATAAATTGGATATATTCCTAAAAGTGAAATACTATGTGCTTTAAAGCCTTGATATTGTCAAATGTTCTTCAGAAAGTCAAGCTAATTTATAACCCCACCAGGAGGACATGGGGATATTTGTTTTCCCGCACCTTAAGCAGATTGGAATGGTATCAACATCTTGACCTTTGGAATGGAGGTTGAAAGTAGTGTAAAAATATGTTCTCTTTCTGGAGGGCTTCTTGGGTTACAAGTCTCAGAGATATTTCAGAAACTGAAGAGGATAGCATTTGTCAAAATGTGTGTGGTGTGTGTGTGTGGTGTGTGTTTGTGTATATGGGTGGTGTGTCTGTGATGTGTGTGGTGTGTGTAGACTGAAATTCACAGAAGCTAAGCTCCCACTCAGACAGACTTACTAGCTGAAGGAGCGCCATGCAGATCTGGAGAGAATCCCCTTCAGGTAGGGTGGTGGGGATCAGTCAGGACCTCAGGCTCTACTGAGCTCTAAGGCTCAGGATTGGCAGCAAGGCGCCATTATTGGTCTGCACTGGAACAGAATCCAAGGGTCTCACCTTACTGGACATGGTTGCATGACGACCACAGATGAAGAAAAGTTATTCCAGGTTTAGAGGAAGCCTGAAAAGCATAATATCTATCTGTTTATTCAAAATTCACATAAAGTCTCTGGAAATATCAGGTAAGGACTCAGATCTGTCACAAAACCTGACATTCTTTGTAAGTTTAAACTTTAATAATAATATATTTATACTTAAACTATAAATGTATTTTAAAATCTCACTTCAGTGCCTACTTTAAAATGTAGTCATACCCCAAATTAAAAATTCATATAATTGTAAAGCTTTAAAATTGACAGATTTAGTCATCATAGTGATTATGCCACTTTGATTAATAAACAGATACACCTTTATCTCTTCATGAGGATTAAATTAGATTTATACACAAATGTTGTATAATTTTCCTCTTAGAGGAATGCATTCTCAGAAAAATTGGCCTTCTCTGTATTAAAATTTTGCCAGAAACAAACTTCCTTGCCTTGAATAATCACTAAAAGGGTTTTGGAATAGCACTGGATTATGGGAAAAAAGATGAAGAGGTTTTGAAGTAGACAAACTATTTTAAAGTCTGCATAATGCAATAGATTTTTTCCTGAGTACTTGATAATTCATTACTCCATGTGCTAGGAGGTACGCTAAGTGCCCTATGGGCATCTACCTGAGTTAATATTTACAGTAGTCCCAGAGATGGAACTGAAGAGGACAGGGGCTTAGAAAGGTCAAGGACTCCTTCTGCACTTACATTGTCAGTTCCCAAACCAGCCTCCAGCAAAGACCCATTCATCTCCTTCTACCCCACAGAACAAAAGTAAACCCATAAGTAAAAAGGAATGGAGGATTCTGGGGAAGGGAAGCAAACTGTCATCTCCAGAGCCAAGGTGTAGACTCATGTGCATTTGAGAAAGTATCAAAAAAATCATCCTGGGCAAAAGTATTAGCCACCTCTCACATTGAGTATATTAGTTCGCTGAGGATTCTATAACAAAATACCACAGACCAGTTGGCTTCATACAACAAAAACCACTTCTACTGTTTTGGAAGCTGGGCAGTCTAATAACAAGGTCCAGCATGGTCAGCTTCTGGTGAGGGTGATCTGTCTGGTTTATAGATGGCCACATCCTCACTGTGTCCCCACATGGCAGACGGAGAGGGAGTTCTGGTTTTTCTTCTTATAAATACACTAGTCCACCATTGGTGCCCCACTTGCTGACCTCATCACAACATAATTACCTCACAGGCTTCACCTTCTAATGCTATGTCACTGGCCTTGTGACCTCAATAACATGGAGAGAGAAAACAAATGACTGAGGATGTCCCACTTTGAGATGTGAGGACAAAGGGAATGTCTAAACCTGAGGTTTGAGCAGAATAAGAAGAAACCTCCCAAGCTCAACCACCAGGAGCAACAAACTGGAGTAGTTACTTTCCCTGCTGCTGGAGACAGGAACCCCTCTGGGCTGCAGAGACCCAGGGGTTGCCTAAAACTTAGGAGGAGGACAGGATGTTGAGGAAAATCCTTTGTCAAACTAACACCCACACTTCGCGTAAGCCAACATCAGGAAAATCTGAAGCCATAGCAACAGGAAGGCCCAACCTTGGCTCCACCCTGACTAGACTGGCTCACCCTGACCCCCAGGAGCAGAAGCTCATTCATGAGGCTGTATGATGCTTACTCAGTCCCTGTGACACATGATGTCCAGTTTTCAAACAAAAATGATGAGACACAGGAAAAAATAAGGGCAACCATCAAAAACAACACATTATACAGAGACAAACCCCTCACAAAATCAGATTCAGTGTTGACTTGGATTGGAATTATTTTAAAAATGAAAAATAATATGAGTAATGTGCTAATGATTTTAATAGTAAAGGTTGACAACACTTGAACATATGGAGAGTCTCATCATAACATGGAAATGATGAGAGTAAATCACAAATTTCAGAGACATTCTAGGAATGACAACAGGTGAAGAATGCCTTCAGGAGCTTCAGCATTGAACTGAAAAAGCCTTTAGAAGAAACAGCAAAGCAGAAATTATGGTATAGAAACATAATTTCTATTGGTAAATAGAAATTACACAGAAATATGGAGAGGAGTATCAGGGGGTAGGGTTAGCAGAGCACCTAAGAGGGGTATTAAAGAGAATGGTATTAAAGTGGCCTAAGACGCAAAGAAGACAGAAGAGAAGCCAGATGTTGTAAGGATCAGAACTAAGTATTACAGCCAGCCTTTCATTAGAACCTAGGCAAACCAGAAAACAAGGATGTGGCATATTGAAGATGTTTTGGAGGGAGTGAGGAGAGAAGCTATCCATTCCATAATTCTGTGTACAGATATACTATCTTTTGAAACAGGGAAATGAAATTTTCAGGGAAAAGAAAGCTATAGAATTATCAGCATATCTGTGTTACCTGAAATGTTAAATTTATGTTAAATGTTAAGTTCTTCAGGTAAAAGGAACAAACTACAAGACAGAAACTTACATGTGCACAAAGAAATGGAGATTCACAATAATGGTGAAAGTAAAGACTCTTTTCTTAATTTTAATCACTCTAAGCAATAATTTCCCATTTCCATGCTAGAAAAAACTAGAATTATGGCCTTTAGCATGTGTAAAGGTAAATTAAGCAGTAATACTACTAAAAGAGGAAGAGATGGGACAGCGAGACTCCTCTACCATGTGTGAAGCAGTAGTGCAATATTATTTAAAATGTTCAAGGTGGTGTGCAATTGATTAAATTTATGTACTGTAAACCTTAGGGAAACCCTAAAAATTTTAAAAAATAAATGAATGACTCAATAGTGAGCCTGAAAATATGTTTTAAAAATTAAAATTCTCCAGAATCAGGCAAAAATAAAATACAAAATCAAGGAATGAAAGAACTAATAGTAGATGCAAATAGAATACACATAGCAAAGGGACAGATCTTCAGCAAACCATGTCAACGGTTATACTAAACATAAATGATTGAAAAGCACAAAATACAGATTGGATTAAAAGCAATCCTATGCTATCTCCAAAAAAAACAAAAGCACTTCAAATACAGTCTTTGATAGACTGAAGGCAAAGGATAAAAACAAAAAATGCGTGCAATGAAAATAATAGAGAAGTGAAAGCTAGAGCAATTGTATCAATACCAGACAACATGGTTTTTTGAAGGACTCTTTCCAGGGTTGGAGTGACATGAAATAATGATAAGGAGTCAATCTACCGAGAAGGTATAACAACCTGAAATGAAAATACTCTTAAAAACGAACTTCGAAAATAGTAAGCATCAGCAATAGAACTGAAAACAGGACCAACAAGAGGAATGCAAAAGGTTTACGTGCAGAGCACCCTCTCCTTCCAGTGACTGATAGAAAGTGTACACAGGAAATTGTTAAAGACTTAGAAGACCTGCACCATCACCTCATCCACCTCACTGCAACTGACACTTATTAACATTCCACTCAATGACAGCAGGAGGCTGATCCTCCTCAACAGTCAGCAAGGTAGAAACTGATGCAAACCTCAGTTTCCCTCATAAATGCTGAGGCAAGAGGTCCCCATGAAAGAGCAGACCATAGAATCATTAATATTGGTATATTACCATTAATTAACAATCATTAATATTGGTATAGAACCATAATATTGGTATATTACTATATACAATTAATTAGTAAATAAAATTGTAACATATCACCCAAGTTGGCCAGACCCTGGAACACAGTGTTGTTTCAACAGTTGGTCATCATAAAAGCCACTTATCTAAACAGAACAGATAAAAATCCAGTCCTGGTATAAAACCTTGCATAACCTAGGAATGTAAGTGCCATGGTCTTATGAAGACACCTGGACTAACTGGCTAACACTGCTCTACAGTCCTGAGCAAGACAGGGTGACCCATTCACGGCATGGTGGAAGGCAGTACCCTGAGGAGAGAGCTGGGTAGTGGGCCTCCTGGGAAGGAGGGGAGACAGCTGTTCACAAACAGCACGATTGTTCATATAGAAAATGCAGAAGAGTCTCCAAAACTACTGAGCTCCTTGGTGCCTTTCACTCAGCCATGGTACACATGCTCACTCTGCAAAAACTGAGTGTATTTCTTCATTCTAGCAATGGACATGGGCAATTGAAATTCAACAACCCCTTTCACAATAACCAAGGATGGTGGAATTCTCACATTTAAATCTATTATATGTGAGCAGGTTTTGCAAGTTGAAAATTGTGAGACACTGATGAAAAAACACATCCCTTAAAAATCATGGTGGTTGTATGCCCTGCTCACACAGTTGTGTGATGTGGGGGGCCATCCATGTCTAGCAGAATCAGACATGGCTGAGCCTCAGGATGCAGAGGTCTGACTCCCAGGAATGGGCAGTCATGGGAGACTGTGTCAGACAGCCAGGGAGTAGGTGACCCTGTACAGAGTGGCTCACCCCTGAGGATATGCTAGCTCCCTAAGCAAATGGCTTCCCTAACTCCACTCATCATTTTCCTCACAGAAGAAGCCCCTCTGGGTCTGGGTCCTTTACCTGTGTGACTCTAAATAAAGGTGAAGGGGGGGTCCTCCCTCTTGTTGGAAGTCAGATCTGATATGGCCTGATCCGCCACACCCCCTTCCATTTGAAAAGAGTTTGGGGTCTTGTTGAATGGATAAGTTTATTAGTAATTATTTGCTGGCACCATCGTCCTCCAACACAAACTCTCCCTTCACCCACCTGGGACAGGGAAACCCCCCCCAAGGATGACCTGTCAGTTCCCTCCCCCATAATCTGCAGGCTCAGTGTCATCACCACCAACACACTAGCAAAGTTTTCCTAAGATATAGACAAGGTGGATCTAAAACTTATGTTAAAAGGCAAAGAAAATAGAGTAGACAAAATGATTTTTAAAAGAAGAACAAATTGAAGCACTTAGACTGTCTGATCTTGAGATTGACTATGTAGCTGAACAATTAAGACACAATGGTCTTTGCAGAACACTGCAGCTGTTCGTCAGCAGAATGAAATGAAGTTCAGAAATGATTTGCCCATATCTGATGCACTGATTTCTGTCAAAGTGGCAAGGGCAATCCAAAATATAAAGGATATTTTTTTCAAAAGATGTTTTTTGAACAAATGGACATTCATAGGGCTTAAACATACTTTAAGTCTTAGCTTATACCATGTAGAAACTCAAAAAGGATCATGATTGTAAATGTAAAATGCAGAACTATGCCATTTCTAGAAGGAAACATAAGAAAATAGTCTTTTTTGACCTTGGGCTAGGTAAAGACTTCTTATATATCACATTGGAACATAAAAAATATAAATGGCACTTCATTAAATTTAAA
>JAJEJO010002290.1:84853-178745 GCA_020662805.1 Glaucomys volans | reverse complement strand
AGGATTGTTCAAATTGAGAAATTTAAATATCCACAGTGACTAGATATTCCATCATGGTGTCTCTGGGGACCAGGCTGATGATCTGAGCATCCATTATAGGAGTCCTGACTCCTTGGGCAGGGACAAGATGCTGTGAGGGGCCACCATTATTCTGTTTGTATCACAGAACATGCCCTTGTTTATGGGTGTTACTCTCCTGGTCAGAGTGGGTGAGGATGGGACTTGGTAAGGAAAGGAGAGATCATTACTCTAGTTCTGTTGCCACTGCTGGAAAAGCAGACAGCCCAATCAGTGATGCACAAGTTAACCCTAATTTAGCATCTTTCAACAATAACAAACTGTTCTGTCTCACAATGCTGTGGGCTTGGCATTTGAGCAGGGATCAGTTGGGTGATTCTTCTGCATTTACGTGGTTTTGATGGAGGTCATGCTGTGTGACTTTGTTCACAGATAAACTGATCTGGAGGGTCCAAGGGGGCTCCTCTCACTGTCTGGAGCTTCAGTGGGTGCAGTTAGAAGTGGGGACTAGTGAACAGAGCATCACATGAGGCCTCTCAAGCATGAAGGTCTCGGGGTCATTGACCTCTTTCACAGTAGATTGGGCTTCTGGAGGGAGTGCTCCTCAGGTGTAGGCAGAAGTCACAATTCTGCTTAAAACCTGGCTTCAAACTCTGCACATCACTTCTCCCGTAAGACATTTGCCAAAGAGTCTTAGACCAGTCCAGGCTAAAGGGAAAGGGAGGGGGCCTTATTTGTTGATGTGCTGCACACTTAATCCACCAGAGCAACCCAGTGCACATGCCAGGCAGTGTGGTTGTGTGGAAACTGAATGTCACTCCTGCTTGAGGCCCATTGTTAAACTGTGGAAAGGAATGCTGACAAGGATGTATGCTCAACCAAACCAAAAGGAAGTTAAGTTCTAGACTTTTTACACAGTAAATTGAATTTATCCAAGATCCTCATTCTCTAAGAATCACTCAAGTTTGTCTGTTTTATTTTCTGAATATTGTGTCCCTACTGCTACCACCTCGACCATCACCCCCACACCATCACCGCTTCTGCCATCACCAACACTGTGACCACCATGTTTGTCCAAGCCTTCCCGCTTCGCCCACAGGAGCCTCCTGTTTCAGTTGCAGCCACCTTGAACCCTTCCAGTCCAGCTGCTCCATAGCAGACAGAGTGATCGCTTCAAAGTCTGGTCACAGCCTCAAGCCTGCTTGCCACTCTTCAGTGACTTCCCAGGATTCTTAAAAAGAAAACCAGTGGCTAGGCACAGTGGCACACACCTGTAATTCCAGCTGCTCGGGAGGCTGAGGTAGGAGGATTATTCATTCAAATCCAGCCTCAGCAACTTAGTGAGGCCGTAAGCAACTCAGCAAGAACCTGTCCCTAAATAAAATATATGAAAGGGCTGGGAGCATGGCTCAGAGGTTAAGAGCCTTGGGTTCAATCCCTGGTACCAAAAAAAAAAAAAAAGAAAAAAAGAAAAAAGAAAGAAAATGAAACTGCATGTGGCCCACCTACCTCTCTAGCTCCATGTCACATTGAGTTCTCCTTTCTTTGTTTTGTCCCATCCCAATACTTCCAGGTTTTTCTTCTTGCCATATAACCTTGACCCACAGGCAGACCTCCCAACCTAGTGGCCTTTCCTCCCCTTGAGTGGGAAACTCCTATTCTCAGTTTGTGTCACCTTGGGCAAACCAAATACTCTCAATTTGGGATCTCAGAGCAGTGCTATAAGTTTGCTCATCACATGTGCACCCTGATGTCTGCTTATGTGATTCTTTGGTTTATCTGCATCCTTCACCCTAAACAATAAGCTCCTAAAGGAAGGGATGCTATCAACATAGGCCCAGAGCCTGGGAGTGGCAGCCCAGAGGAGTAACATTTTTATAATGAAGGAAGGAAAAGGTATTATATTCATCATGAAGGTCCCATTTACCTCTTGCAAAGTGAGAGTGATTTGAGGGTTTAAAATTATGGCAAAGTTATGGCTGTTGTAAAACACATTTCCCACCTGAAACAAGAGTCTTGTAGAAAAAACAATCAAAAAATAAATAAAAAAGCAAGTGGAAGGAAGATCAGTAGAGTAGAGGAAGGGGAACAGGGGGAGGGAAGAAGGGAAGGAAAGAGAGGGGACTGAAGTGGAGTGAATCAAATTCCATGCATGCATGATTTTGTCAGAATGAACCCAACTACTACATATAAATATACTGCTCTAATAGAAGAAAATTAAAAATAGGGTCTTACTTCCCTTGCTTTGTAATAGCATCATTGATAGACTTGTTCTGTGTTATTATTCAACTAATTTAACCCTGGAACATTTTACTTAAAATGTGATGCACCATGAAAAAGAACTCATGAGAAAAGAATATTTTCATTGATTAAACATGAGAATCTGATCGAATGTTTTTGTAATCCTGTGTACTTGATGATTACAGAAACTAATTCATCTTTAGCTCTCATTGCTTTTTTTTTTCTTTAAAAAAATGTTTTTTTCTCTCTCTCTCTTTTTTTTTTTTTTTTTTTTTTTTAAAGAAATAGAGCATTACAAGTGAAAATGCAGTTAGCTTTATACCCAACTCTGGGTAGAAAATGGAACTCTGCTTCTGTTATTTCTCTGCCCTCCCTGGAGGCAGACATCGTCATAAATTTGGTGTAAATTCATTAAATCCCTGGTTTTATACTTTTCTACATGTATGTGAAGTCATAAATAATGTATGACATTATTTTTTGCATTTTAAAAATTTTGCAAATGGCGTCATATTTTCCACATTATTCTAAAACACTTGTTTGATGAGATTGATTCATTCTGACACACAGGATCCGATCTATATTTTTTCCGTGTTTTTTTTTATTGGTGCATTATAGTTGTACATACTGATGAGATTTATTGTTACATATTTGTACATGCACACGATACACAATATTAACAATACAATTTGGAAATTATCAATCCCCAGCACTTCCCCCCCACCCCTTGGTCCCTTTCATCTACTGATTTTTGGTTCTTATGAGATCTGCCCCCACCTTTCTTTTCTTTCTTCCTTTCTAGTTTCCACATATTCGAGAAAACCTATGACCCTTAACCTTCTAGTGTAACTTATTTTGCCTGACATAATTGTCTCTAGTGTCATCCATTGTCCTGTGAATGGCATAATTTCATTTTTCTTTATGGATGAATGAAACTCAATTTAGTATACGTGCCACATTTTCTTTATCCGTTCATCCATTGATGGACACCTAGGTTGGTTCCATAGTTTGGCTACTGTGAATTGTGCTGCTATAAACATTGGTATGCATTTATCGTGGTAGTATATAATGATCTTAATTCTTCAGAATTAATACTGAGGAGTGGTACAGCTGGGTTATATGGTGGTTCTATGACTAGTCTTTTGAAGAGCCTCCATACTGATTTCCATAGTGGTTGTAATAGTTTGCAATCCTACCAACAGTGTAAAAGTGTTCCTTTTTCTCCACATCCTCTCCAGCATTTATTATTATTTATTATTTGTATTCTTGATGATTGCCTTTCTGATTGGCATGAGATGAAATCTCAGTGTAGTTTTGATTTGAATTTCTCTAATTGCTAATGATGTTGAACACTTTTTCATGTATTTGTTGGCCATTTATATTTCTTCTTTTAAGAATTGTCTGTTTAATTCATTTGCTCATTTATTAATTGGATTATTTTATGTAAAGTTTTTTGAGTTCTTTATACATTCTAGATATTAATCCTTGGTCAGAAGAGTAGCTAGCAAAGGTTTTCTTCCATTCTGAGGGTTCTCTCTTCACATTTCTAATTGTTTCTTTTGCTGTGCAGAAGCTTTTCAATTCAATACCAACTCATTTGTTATCTCTTGGCATTATTTCCTGAGCTTTAGGGGCCCTTCTAAGAAAGTCTGCCTGTGGTTGACCCTAAGTTTTCTTCTAGGAATTGCATAGTTTCTGATGTGGTTCTGGGTCTTTGATTCATTTTGAGTTGATTTTTGTACAGAGACACAAGGCTCTGGTTTCATTCTTCTCCATAGGAATAAACAGCTTTCCCAGCACCATTTGTTAAAAAGGCTGTCTTTTCTCCAATGTATGTTTTTGGCAGCTTTTTCTGGACTATATTTGAACTGCATATGATATTCCATCATTCACATAAACCATAACCCATTTATCTACTCTTGTACTGATTGATGGTTTAGGTTGTTTCCAAATTTTTATTAGGTAAACTCTGTTGGGATAGATATTGACACAGGTACTGGAATTTTCTTTGCAGCATATGCTTGAATACGGAATTGTTGGATGTGCTTATTTTCAATTTTATCATGTATTGCTAAATTGTTTTCCAAGTGGTTGCATCGATTTACCTTCCATAGTTAACATGACAGTTACAGTTTCCCTACAACTTCATACACTGATATTGTCAAACTTTCTAAAACATATTTTGTCATCCTGATTGGTGTGAAATATCTAATTATGCTTTATTTTTTGTTTACTGGATTACTGAGGTTGATCATTTTCAACTATTAATTAGTGACTGAGGTTTTTTTCCCTTGAATTTCTGAATTTCTTCCATTTTTTCATTGGACTATTTGTCTTTTTCTGATAGTCTTTAGAATATCTTTATATACTCTGGGTACTAATTTTTGTCAATTATATATGTTAATATTTTGTCTATTGTACATGTTTCATATTTCATATTCATGTTTCTCCCATTTTGTGATTTATCAGTTTAATTTATTCCAAGTGTTTTGTCATACAGAAAGATTACATTGTCAAATTCATCATTCTTTTCCTTTATGAGTTGTGATTTTGTGGTCTGATCCCTAGAAATTCTTCTACTCCGTGAAGTAATATAGATAGTCTCCTGTACCTTCTTCATTATGTTTTAAAATTCTACTTTTCATATTTAGTTTTCAAATTTCTCGAACACTTATTTTAGGGTATGCTATGAAGAGTAAACTTAATTTTATTTTTTCCTAATGGAAAGCCAGGGGTCCTTACATTGTTACACAATTTATTCAATAGTCATTCTTTCTCCACTGACTTTAATTAATACACAGTAGGATGATTTTTTCCTGTGTAAAATCCTATGAATTTTAATTCAAGTATGCAGTTAGTAAACATCATAGTTTTATCACCCAAACATGTATGCACCAAACAACAGAACTACAAAATATGTAAAGCAAAACTTGATAGAACTGAAAGGATAAACAGAAATCACAAGTATAGTTGAGGCTTTCTTCTTTCTCAACCATTGGTAGAAAAACAAGACCCAGAAATCAGACAGGATACAGAAGAACTCAACAACACCATCAACCAATGCATTCTAGTCAAAATTTATTGAATATTCCATTCAACAATAGCAGAATATATATTATTTTCAAGAACAGATGAAACATATACCAGGATAGAAAGTAGCCTGGGTCATTAAACAAACTTCAACTAATTTAAAAGAGTTAAAATCATGCAGGATAGTAGAACGAAACAGAGATTATGACCTTATGTACATATATGACTGTGTGACAAATGGGATTTTCCAACAATCAGAAAAATGAGAAATTATACTCCATTTATGTATGATTTTTCAAAATGCAAAAATGCATTCTACTGCCATGTATAACTAATTAGAACAAATTAAATTTTTTTAAATCATGCAGACATATTCTCTGACTACAATGAAATCAAACCAGAAATCAATAGTCGAAAGATAACAGGGAAATCTCCAAACACTTAAAAACTAAGCACATTTATTAGTAATCCACAGGTCAAGTAGAAAGTCTTAAGTGAAATTTAAAAATGCATTGAACAGAATGAAAATGAAAAGATAATATATCAAAATTTGTTGTTGCAGCTAAAGCAGTCCAGAGAGGGGAATTTATAGCACTAAGAGATACTTTGAAAAGAGGGAAGGTCTCATGTCAGTAATTGAAGCTCCTGCCTCAAGAAACTGGAAAAACTCCTTGCCCAAAGCAAACAGAAGGAAGGACATAAAATGATAAGAGTAGAAATCAATGAATTTGAACACAGAAAACATGAGAACAAAACAAACAAAAAGATAATTTTGACAAATCTGTAGCAAAAATGACTATGCAGTTATCAAAAGAATGGCCAAGGGAGAGCCTCCAGGAGGTTTTAGAGTGAAGGTCATATCATGGGAAGGATGATTGACAGAAGAAAGGATGTCAACCCTCTATTTCCAAGATGGATTCTTTTTTTTTTTTCTGGGTTGCTCCAAAGAACAGAATTAGGACACAAGAATTGAAGTTATGAGCCCTCTGACTTGTGCTCAGGAAAGATTAGAACTATCCACACCTGGGATGGATTGCTTCATGGGGAGTAAGAGTTCCATGCCCCAGTCAAAGCTAGCCAATGACTCCTCAGAGATGTCTTAGAGACATGCCCTGTAGGGAATTGATGGCTTACATTATTCTGATTCTGATTCTGTGTGTTCTAGTAGTGGGGTGTGATATCTTGGAACAGAGGTTGGCAAATACAGAGGGCAAGCACAATTCAACCTGATGCATGTTTTAGTAAATAAAACTTTACTGGAACAAAGCCATGTTTATTCATCTGCATATTGTATGTGGTTCCTTTCAAGCTCCAGTGACAGAGCTGAGTAGCTGAAAAACCTAAAGCAGCAACTATTGGTCCTAAAAATTCTGGAAGATTTGGGTTTTACATTTGCTTCTCCTTTTGAGTAAATTACCCAGCTTCTCTGTAATTTGGCAGCACACTCTAGTTTCAGAACTCAGTTCAGTGTCTGGGACACAGCTGGTGCTCAATAAATACTTGAATAACTGAGCCAGAGGGTGAATCACTAACTGGCAAGGTAGCATCTTACAACAAGGAGTCTGCAAATATGTGTAGGCTCTGTGAGTGTAGGGACAATCTCTATGATGTTCCTGCTTCATCCCCAGGGTCCCATGCACCACCCTTTATATGGCAGTCCCTCAAGTGTTTGTTGGATTGAATTGATGGGCATGCATTTATGGCATATTATTTGTTAACTCTTGGCCACCATTTGTTCAGGCTGCATCTTGTCAATGAACCAGCAGTCCTGGTTGGCTTTGAGAGGCTTGAGGGAAGAGGCAGTTTCTCCCCTGATTTCAACAGACATCTCTGTTCTTGAAGATTGTACATCTTGGATTGGCCCAGTTCAGCGACAGCAGCATGGTGGATAGACTATTCTGTCAGCTGAACCATCATCTCCTTGTTGGAAGCTGAGAAGAGGATGCCACATTATCTTGTCAGCATGCACTGCTCTTGGGTTTGACAGACCCACAATACTTGAATCCCACCTACCAGCCACCCAAGGTGTCAACTGTGTGCACGTGGAGATCACAATCAAGATTTCCACCAGGACTGGTGGAAGATCTATCTAGTGGATCTTCTCTGTAGGAACCAGAGCTACTTTCTGTTCCTTTGTCCCCTTCTCATCCATCAAGAGGTATCCAGTGTCACCTCCTCCAGAAAGTCCTCCAGAAAATCCTCCCCGAGTGCTCACCTTTCCAAATTCATAATGAGGCCACAAAGCACTTCTGAATAGCTTCCATAAAATTCTGGGCCATCTTGCAAATCTAATGACTATCTAATTCTAAATCAGATAAAGAATAAGTTTGGGGAACAAGGACTCTGGAAGACGAAAATCTAATCTCAGCTTATTATTTTATTACTAACTTAACATTCAGGGTCTCTATCTGAGAAGGGGAAGAATTTCTGCCTTGCCTCAAGAGACAGGTAATTCAAGTTTTTCACCTCAAAGAGCCTTCCTCAGATTTCCATGGGTTCTCTCATCTCATAACCTCACTGCCCTCATTATAATGCCCCAGGATAGCACAGTTTTGAGCCTACATCCCTAATGATGGCTTACTAATGGTTTCTAATATTTTGGATTTCTTGCCCCAGAGAGCGAATTTTGCATTTTTTATTTCTCTTAAATGATAGTGACACAGGGAAGGCTTCTGGTGGAGTGGAAATATTCTATACCTCAGTTGTGGCAGTGGTCACCTAGATGTTTGCAACATCTGTGGAGGTCTGCACTTCAGAGTTGTGAACTTGGGATTGGGGCTGTAGCTCAGTGGCAGAGTGCTGGCCTAGTACATGTGGGGCACTGGATTTCATCCTTAGCACCGCATAAAATGAACAAATAAAATAAAGGCATTCTACCTATCTACAACTACAAAAAGTTAAAAAAAAAAGAGTTGTGAACTTTACTGTGATATGTTGTACCTTCATGAAAACTAAAGGCAAGGCTGAGATGGGAGGATTGCAAGTTCAAGACCAGTCTCAGAAACTTAGTGAGATCCTGTCTCAAAATGAAAAATATAAAGGGCTGGGAGTGTAGCTCAGTGTAAAGCGCCTCTGGGTTAAATCCCCAGTACAAAAAAAGGAAGGAAAGAAGGAAGGAAGGAAGGAAGGAAGGAAGGAAGGAAGGAAGGAAGGAAGGAAGGAGAGGAACAGAAAGGAAAGGAAAGGAAAGGAAAGGAAAGGAAAGGAAAGGAAAGGAAAGGAAAGGAAGAAAACTAAACTAAAGGCAATGACATAGTTATATATTAACACTCACTTTGCACTAGGCGAGGGGCCTTATGTACATTGTTTTTATCCTTACCACAACTGAATGAGGCTGGTGTGATTAGGCCCATCAAACAAATGAGCAAAGGCTCAAGATGAGGCACTTTGCTGGTAAGTTCTGGATTCATGGGTCAAACTCAGGCAGATCTGATTATGAGTCCTGTGTTCTCAATTGAGCTCACACACACACACACACACACACACGCTCCCACACGTGCGCACACCCACACACACATGCACACAGATGTGTGTGGTGTATACACTTGCATGTGCGCACACATACACACAACACACACACACACACACACACACACACACTCACAGAACTTATTCAAGATGAACTTTCAAACAAAAATCCCAAAGCACTTCTTTTAGGACATGACCAATAGATTCATCCCTGCCAAGGAAATGCAAAGCAAGAGCAATCTCAGAAGGACTTGTTAAGGACGTGCCTGGCAGAGCACTTGTATGCACTGAAATCATCTGGGTATCTAATTAAAATGCAGATTCTGACTCAGTATGTCTGGGGTGGACCCTGGAGTCGGAAGCTCCCCTGAGTTCAGGGAGAGGCTGAGGTTGCTGACCTGAGATCCACACTCTGCTTAGCTAAACAGCACTGCGTATTGTGACATGCATGTGATTGATCAAGTCATTAGCAAAACACAAGAAATTGGTTAGAAAATGATAGTAATTCCAGTTTCTCTGGTCAGGGAAAAAATTTAATTTTCATCCTAACCTGTTTCTGAGGCCTGTAGGTGTCAGGTTCCCCCATGGCCCAGCCCAAGCCATGGGAGGGAGACACTGCAGAAAGGAGACTAGGCCCCACATTCACAGTTCCCTCTGATGGCTTTCACACCTGCAGCTCCAGGTATGACACTGTGGTCATAACCAATCCCTGTGAGTCTGCGTTTGAAGATGAGCAGGATGCACAATTCCTTGCCCCTGCCATCTCCTCTTACCTGCCCCCAGGATTTTGACCAAAGCCCATCTGTGTGTTGGCAGCACACCAGCAAGGGTACGCAAGCTGCCAGTTTACAAAGTCCTGGTCCTAAATTCAGACAGAATGTGGGATTCACCTCCAGGTCTACCTGTGGTGTCTGGCTTATTTATTGCTAAGAGATCAAAATAAAGGTTGGTAGGGAACATCTAACTTAGCCTGACATACCGTTCAGCCCGTGACAAAGACAGCTTCCCATCAAACCAGCTCTTGTACACTGATAACAAACTTGCTCCTGAAATCACACAGTGGCTCAGTAAAAAGTGTTAATAAACACACACACACAACCACACACACACACGCGCACACACACCACCCATAAAGGTATTTTGATTCTTGGCACTAATGTTTGCTCCCATATAATCCAAAGCACAGTCCCGAGACCTCATCAAGAATGTCATTCCTTGAACTCTGCTGCAATTTTGAGTAATCTGGTGCCAGGGAAAGAGTTTTTGTTGTGTGTTTCTCTCTGTGTATGCATTTTTTAATGTCCCGGGCAGACCAGTAGGGAATGACCATTCTAAGACTGAAGGCATGGGAGGAATGTAGGAGAAATCCAGGGGGCTGAGCCACCGTTCAGAAACGCAGCAGCAGTAATCAGCTGCAAGTTTGATTTGGAGCTGCCAAGAATCGTTCCCCTTGATAGCTGTCTCTTTTGTGAGATGCTGACATGCAGGCTCCGTACAGCGTTGCCAGCGGCTTTGTGGACAACCCTGTTATAAGCCCTCCACAAAGATCCAGTTATTTGGCTGTTGTTATGGGAACGGTACAATTATGGCCAAATTGAAGTGGCGATGGGGGACAAAAAAGGAAGTGGATTGGGGGTGGGCAAAATTGCTATTTTTGTCCAAACGTATTTTGGCTGATCACCTGGACTGAATGAGAACAACAATCAGAACAAACAGGTAGCAGAAACCCTGCTCGGCTCTGGGGATTACAGACCCAAGTTCGTACTGGAAAAAGAAAAAAATGCCTTTAAGAGAGGAAATATCACAACCTCTTATTTTCTTTGTGATTTTACAAAAATACTATAATTGTGCATCAGAGCAGGAAGTTCAATGATGTTCGGAGATTTTATGTTGCTTCGTTACTTTTGTGAGCCAAGTTAATACATGTTGGAAATACGTAATTTTGCAATTTAAGGTCTTTGCTTTGAAAAATCAAAAGAATATAGGTAATAGTCTTCCAAAAGACTGTTGTCATCACCCAGACGTAAGACAGTTATCAAGCAAGTGGCTGACCATGAGCTAATGCAGACCACCTGAAATGCCAAGGCAATCCGTGCTTCATGAAACTGAACTTCCTTTTCAAAGCCAAATATAGGAAGAAATTATTTTCCATAAAAATAGCATTAGAAGTTCATGTAATATTTTCCTGCTTCCTTCTCCAAAATCGTAGAAATAGTGCAAAAAATACAAAAATATATTTTAAGCCTTAACTGCCCTTGAAAAAAAACATCTAGACTCTTGGGGCATTCAGTATGTTAGGTAAGGGGAGCAGAATTGCTTCTGTGCATTCCAGGACTAACTCTGGTTCAGGGAGGACTTTCCCATCCAGGAAGTGAGACCCAAATACTGCAATGGTGGCCCCGGCAATTACCTGAGATGGCAGGAACAAGCAGATCATACTCAATCATACTATATCCGTGTCCCTGGGACCTAAGCCCTGGGCCACTTATGCAAGCTCACCAAGAACCTGATGAGCTAGGTGGAGACAAAGCAACATTGATGTCCCTGCGGGCAGGGGGTGCACACACGCATGTGTACACACACACACAACCACCCTTCTGTTCACGATGCGCTTTCAGACGAAAATTCCAAAGCACATCTTATAGAAGATGATCCACAACATCACGGTTCTCAAGGAAATGCAAATACGGGAGCAATCTGCAACAGACTTTGTGTAAGTATCATTTTCATCCTCACAAGTGTAGGAGGGAACAATACCCACAGAACAAGATCAAGGAAACAAACAAAACGTAGGCAGATAAGGATGAAGAAAAAAAAACACTTGTAAAAAAAAAAATCCTGGAAATAGGAACTTCCAGTTATAGAAAGATGATTGCCTACAGAAGAATACAACCAAAATAAAACCCAATGGCTGGGCTTAACAAGAGAATGCAGGGGACTGAAGATCAGTGAACCTGAAGATTGAGCAACAGAAATGACCCAATCTGAACAACAGAGCAAATACACCAAAAAGCAAAAGAAAAAATGGCAGTGACTCAGGAACGGTGGCACCGTGGCAAAGAGCTAACGACCATGGCGTTGGAGTTCAAGAGGGGAGAGAACGGGTAGGGCTGAAAAATTCTCAAAGGAGAAGTGACTGAAAAGATGCTAAATTTGGCAAAAGACATAAATTCAAAGATTGAAAAACCTGAATCAACTCCAAACAGGATAATCCCGAATAAAATCCACATCATAGTCAAGATTTCTGACAGCCGTTGTGTTTAAAAAGAAAAAAACCTCTTGAAAGCAGTGAGAGAGAAATGAGATCTCACCCATGGGCAAGACACAAGTCACAAAGCAGCGGATTTCCCATCAGAAACCAGGGAGACGGTGGCACAACACTTCAAGCACTGAAGTAAAAGAACTGTCAATCTAGAACTGTCCATCCAGGGAAAATACCCTTCAGAAATGAAGAGGAAATCAAGATATTTTATTTTTTGAGTGTTGGGGTAGTTTTTATTTTAAGAGATTGGTGTTTTATTTTAAGAGATACTGTGTTGCCTGGGCTGGTCTAGAACTCCTGGGTTTGGCCAGGCATGGTGGCACACACCTGTAATCCCCACTGCTGGGGAGGCTGAGGCAGGAGGATTGTAAGTTCAAAGCCAGCCTCAGCAATTTACGAGGTCCTAACCAATTTAGTGAGGCCCTAAGCCATTTAGTGAGACCCTTTGAAAAAGCAAAAACAAAAACAAAACATAAAAAGGGCTGGAGGTTCAATCCCTGGTATCAAAAAATAAAGAACTCCTGGACTTAAGTGATCCTGTTGCCTCAGCCTCCCCAAGTAGCTGTGACCACAGATATGCACCAGTTCTCAAGACATTTTTAAATCATGACAAGCTAAGAATCTTCACCAATAGACCATGCTAAAAGAGTGGTTAATGGAAGTTTCTTTTACCAGAAAGTAAATGACAAATGATATCTTAGAGCTGGGTGTGGTGGTGCACACCTATAATCCCAGTGACTTGGGAGGCTGAGGCAGGAGGATCAAGGGTTCAAGGTCAGCTTCAGCATGGGCAATGCACTAAGCAACTCAGTGAGACCTTGTCTCTAAATAAAATACAAAAATACAAAATAGGACTGGGGATGTGACTCAGTGGCTTAGTGCCCCTGAGTTCAATCCCTGGTTCCAAAAAAAGAAAAACAAAAAATGATATCTTATAATATCAGGCCAGAAGAAAGAACACAATAGACTCCTGAGATTTGTTAATCATGGTGGATAGTTGAAGCAAATAGTATAACCCCGTTGGGTGTGATTCTCAATGTATGCAGAGAGGATTATATCATAAATGGGGAAAGATAAAGGGACATAAAGAGAAGTAAGTTTTCTACATTTCACTTGCTAAAAATATTAGCACTAGTAGCCTGTGAAATATTAGGCACATATAATAAAATACCTTGAACAAAAACAGTAATCTCTAAAGATACATTCAAAAGCACTATAAATAAATCAGAATGGAATTGGGAAATAAAGGGTCAAATAACCACAAGAAAGCTGGAAAAAGGAAAGAAGAATGAGACAGGAGCTTGGGGCCTGGGGCTGTGGCTCAGTGGTAAAGTGCTTGCCTGGCACGTGTGAGGTACTGGATTCCATCCTCAGCACCACATAAATAAATAAATAAATTAATTAATTAATTAAAGTTAAAAAAAATCAGGAACTTGGAAGTTTTCACTCCCATCTTCACAACAAGAAAACATCTGACCAAATAGAAAAGTAACAACACTTCTTAGATCCATCACAGAATTGAGGTCACAAGGCAAAAAACACTGCCTTGAAATTTGGAGACACAGGTGAATATAAAGCATCGGTCTATAGACGGCAGAAGCTACCAGAGCTACTAACGAGGAGAACCAATTAAATGTAATTGATTGACCGGTGGAGGTGGAATACGGACTATCTGAAGAGCTGAACACTCCTGGGACCCGACCTTTAGATCCCTCACACTTTCGTGAGTTTTACCCCCAGGAGACTCATCACATTCTTCCCATGAAGACTCGTCGGGAGGGGAGAATCCCCTCATGCTTCAGGTAGGAGGAAGCAAAAAAGTCATCATTTTGAAATATACCCAGAGAATTCTGTGTTCAATAACAAAGTCTGTTCCCAAGAGAAACTTCCAAAATCTTCTCTGATTGAGGGCAAAGGCCTTTAGATAACCAATACACTTCTGGCTTCCCTTTCTCACCTAAGCGGAGGGGGAGAAAATGGCTGAAAAACTCTTCTGAAAGTCAGAGCACAGGGACTCAGGCCTGCTAAAAAAAGAAAGCCCTGAGATTTAATCATAAGATTATAGACTGTGTCCCCTTCTCAGCATCTTGCCACCACATCAACAGGGTCCAGTATAATCGCAGTGTATTACAACCTGGGAGAACTGCAAGACACAGACTCTTCAAAAGGAAGTTTCCGGGGAAACCCAAAGACAATGGGGAAGAAAAAACCAACAACGACAAACAAAGACATGAGAGAAATAAGCTTCTGACACCTGCTGCTCCAGCCAACATTAAACTCAGCCTGACTCCCAGCCAGAAAAACATAAAACCTCACAGTAAAAGCCTGTTTACCTCAGTTCCTGTTACCTGATATATCATGTCTGACTTTCAGCCCCAAATCACAGGCATGCAAAAAGCAAGAAACACCATGGAAAGAGTCAAAGCAAGTATCTGAACCAGATACAGATACGATACAGATGCTGAGACCACCAGGTTGGGAATGATTACTATGTGAAGGGATCTGATGGGGACACCATGAAAAAACAGGTGGGCAATATAAGTGGAGGGATGGGCATGGTAATGAGGAATCCAAAGGAAATGATCGAATCAAAGACACTGACAAAAATGAAAATGACTTTTGATGGGATCATCAGTAGACTGGACATAGCTGTGGAAAGGATCAGTGAGTTTGAAAAAGTATCAATAGGAACTTCCCAAACTGAAATGCAAAGAAGAAAAAGAATTAAAAAGAAAAATGAGGGATGAAATGTCCAAGAATGGTGGAATAATTACAAAAGGTGCAATATACATCTAATGAAAACACCGGAAGATTAAGAAATGCAAGAAATATTCAAAGTATTAATGTATGACAATTTACGTGACTAACTACAATCCATATTTCTAGGTACCTTAGGGTATATCAAGAGGATAAATAACAAAAACCAAATCCCTAGGCATATCATATTTAATCTGCAGAAAATTAAAGACAAAGAGAAAATCTCCAAAGAAGCCAAAAGAAGAAAACAACTTACCCATAGAGGAGTGAAGGTAAGAATTACCTCAGACTTTCCTTCAGAAACTATGAGAGTAAGAAGAGAGTGGAGTGTAATATTTAAAGGGTTGAAAGAGCAAAACCCACCCATCTAGGATGATGTATCCAGCAAATGGTCCTGCGAAAGTGAATAAGAAATACTGTCTCAGATGAAAACGGATGATCTGTGTCACCAATAGACTGCCCTGTAAGAAATGTTAAAAGTTTAGAGAGAGAGAGAAAATGGTAAAGGTCAGAAACTTGGAGGTACATAAAGGAAGGATGAACTTCACAAAAGAAATAAATAGAGATTAAATAAAAAATCTTTTATTTTTATTCTGAATTGATCGAACAGACAACAATTTACTCCAAAGAGTAAGAGCAACTGGATGATTAAAAGAGCAATTGGTTGATTATAACTTAAGGATAAATAGAATGAATAATAGCAATATTATAAGGCATATGAAAGAAAAACTGGGAACACTGTCATTAGACACCTGCACTACTCATAGTGATATCTTTTTTTTGTTGTTGTTATTGGGGATTGAACTCAGGGGTACTTGACCACTGAGCCACATCCCCAACCATATTATGTATTTCATTTAGAGACAGGGTCTCACTGAGTTGCTTAGTGCCTCGCTTTTGCTGAGGCTGGCTTTGAATTCTCAATCCTCCTGTCTCAGCCACCGGAGCCACTGGGATTACAGGCATGTGCCACCATGCCCGACTCATTGTGATATCTTACAGTGAACTTGGATCAGTTGTACATGTATACTGCAAATACTAAAACACCTTTTAAAGAAAATATGATTATCATGATAACAGGGGAGAGAAAATGGAATCATAAAATGTTCAACTAAAACCAGAGAAGGCAGAAAAAAAGGCGGGGAGATGAGAAGAAAACAAAAGAAATAATGAAGTCCAAGGACTACGAAGAGCACAGAGCTTTAAGTGTGGTAGATGTTAATCTAACCATTACACACTTGTTTTCAGAGATGCCTCATTCCTATCCCTGTCACTTCACCCATGTCCCCTAAACCACCTAGATAATTGCTTTCATTAATTCCTGGTTCCTGTGTTCCTTTTCATAAAACACACATACACACACACACACACGCACACACACACGCACGCACGCGCAACTTAGCCTATTATAATTCTCTTTTGTACTTTGCTTTATTCGCTTAGCAATATATTCTGGAAATCATCCCAGTTGAGTTCTTTGAGATCTTTTCTCACTGTTTTTTCAGCTGCATAGAAATCATTTGCAAGGATTTACCATAATTTATTCACTATGTCTCCCACAAGCGAGTATTTAGATTGTTTCCAGTGTTTTGCTCTTAGGAACAGGGGCATAATAACCGGCTTATATGTGGTTTCCTGCTGGTGGAGCGGGTCTTCACAGTGAATGCCTACAGGTTGGTGGGGTCACAGGATGAATTTTTTCTAGTTGGTTGGATATTGCCACATTCCCTTGAGTAGGGTTTTCCATTTCGCATACCCACCAGCAACCTATAGGAGGGCTTAAATGGCATCTCCAACAAAGGGTCAACTGTCTTGAAATCCTGCCATAATGAAAGCTACAAAAGTGTACCTTGGTGTTGTTTTAATTTTTATTTCTCTTATTAAGAGTGACATTGCACATCTCTTATTTGTCAAAATGGCTATTTGTTGATTTTTGAAAAAACTCTGTGTGTGTCTTTTGCTCATTTTTTTCCAGTCAAGCTTATCTTCTTTTACCCCTCCATTCAGAAAAGATTTTTACATGATAGGGATATCTGCTCATTATCTGTGATCTAGGTTATAAGTATGTTCCTCAGTTTCTCATTGATTAGTTTTGCACTTTGCATACTTTGACTTTCTAAACCATGAAAAAGTTATATTTTTAGATATTTGACTTTATCACTCTTTTAATTTATTGTAGCCAGAGTTTTCATCACACTCAGAAAGCATTTCTCCAAACCCAGGTTATAAATGAATTCATCCACAATTTTAAAACCACTGTGTTTTCATTACTTACTCTTAGATTTGCAATCCATTCTGAACTTATTCTAGTGTATGGTGTGAGGAATGGGTCTAATTTTTTCCAAATATCTACATCAAAACCATTTATTTAAAAGTCTATCATTTCTGTTATTTGAATGGTCACATATATCACAGAGTAAATTTGCATATGTCCTTGTATTTATTTCTGGATTTTCTATTTTATTCTATTGGTCTTTCTGTTTGTGTACTCATACCAGAGTCTTCCTATAGAGGTGGTACAATATCTTTTAATATCTAGAAGGGTAGTTAGCCTTTATTCCCCTTTTGTGTGATTTTCCTCTCTTTGTATGTCTATCTTTTCTTTTTTCAATGGGGCAAGAACTTTATTCTACATTTGAAGGGCACACAGCAATCAAGAAGGAAAGAAAGCACACCAAGAAGGCAGTCCACTGGTCTGTTTATCCTTGACATAAGTGGAGCATGTTTGCAGCCCACTGGTCCTGGTGACAGCAGTTTTTGGTGTGAACAGACACTGAGGAAGGGAAGGCTGAGGAAGTGCAGATTTAGAGACAGCCATGGTGTAAAAATGATAGCCAAGAAGTGAGGGGTAAACATGGAAACTCTCTGATTTAACAGAAAAGACTGATCGGCTTGTCCTTTCTCAGTATTGAGGTGTGGAGATTTGGGGACTAGACATATGCTTTGGCAAACACACCTCAGTAGGGTGGTGGAGATCTAGCTTTGCTCATATAAATCACACCCATCTTGAGTGGCCAAGGGGGAACTGGGTCACAGATGTCCTGGGTGGCCAAGGACACACATAGGTCAACACTCACCTCCATGGCAAGGACTCCAGTCCCTGAAGTTAAGGCTGAGTGGGCAGGATGTGAGTGAGGGAAAAGGAGCAGGAGAGAGAAGTGGCTCTGGGACTGTGTCATGGCTTGCTGCCCTTGGCAGAGGCTGGGTACTGTCCCATGGCTCTTCACTTCCACATGGGGTGCTGCAGGGAATAGGTCTTCTCTCAGTTCACCACAACATAGTTATCCTCTTCAGAGGCAACAGATGACCTGAATGTCCTTCTGACTCGGTTTGAGGCTGAAGTCACCAGTGGGTGGCTGGATCTTGCTTCCTCTGACAAGGCCCTTGTGTGAAAGGGCTACAGGTGAGCAGCTAAGAGGGCCAAAATGAGGGGTTCCTGGGGTTTATGGATATCCTAGGCATTCCCACTTTCACCCTCCACAGCCAGCAGGATGGAGGGAATGGTGCTCATGGGCACATAGTCATCTTCAGAACCAGCCTCATTCAGATGTCTGGCATCTGTTCCTGCTGCCTTGAGATAACTGCAGGATGAGAGAATGGTCTGCAGATCTGCATTCTGAAGTTTTTTTTCACATAAAATTCCAAATTCTTCTGTGTCTCCGTGGTCCATGACTAGAAGTTGGATAGTCCACAATGGGCTGTCTGCAACTGGAGAGCTGGAAGAACCAACAACTGTACAGTCCAAGATGCAGAAGCCCCAGAACAAGAAAGATCAACAGTGCTACCCTAGTCCAAGACCAAGGCTTCTGGAAACTACATGGAGAATCACTGGCAGAGTCCACTTTGGAAGAATGAAGAAGTAAGAGTCAGATATCCTCAGATGATTGAGGCAGTGATCAAGAACCCTTTCAAGAACAGCTGAGCTTGAATCTGCCTGTTTATCTTTTCATTTGGACATTCAAATAAACTGGTCTTACTCCAGGAAAAAAAAATTGATATTTTTATGGATCATATTAAGTTCACATCTTTATAATTTTGAGACATCTTACCCAAGAATAACAGATGTCTTCCTAGGTGCTCAAGTTTATTTTTGTGGAAAGATTGAATCCTTAGTTATAATTTCCATATGTTGTGCTGAGTAGGATAAATATAAGTAAATCCACACATAGACAATGCTAGAGAAACTGCAGAATATTACAGATATATAGGAAAAAGTTTCAGAGCTGCCCAAGAGAAAACACTGATTATTCATAAAGCAAGATAACTAACAGACATCTCGTCAGCAACATTAGATGCTCAGAAACTCAAAACTTCTGAGAAAAAACAATTGTCCATCTAGAATTCTATACCCAGATAAGCTATCACTCAACCATGAAGACCAGGTAAAAATATTCCCACACATAAAAAGATGAAGAGAGTTTATGACACAGGTGATCTCACCTACCCACAAGAGAGCTACTAAAGGATGTACTTCAGGAAAAAGGAGAGTGCACTCTGATGAAGGAGTGGGATATAGAAAATGGGTGAAGACGTCATTCAAGATGTGGAGTCATCTTAACCATTGACTTTTAAACAAGCTCTTAAACAAAGATACCCATGAACTTCTACAAAGCAATAACGTGGAAAATTCAAGGAAAGAGATAGAATTTGCTAAGACTCTTGCTTGAGCAGGAGAGAACAGAGAACTGCATGATTTTAGGCTTTTGAGAAAAATATAAAGCATAGGAACTTCTAAAATATATAGGTAACAGAACAACATAAATATGTTATTGCTGCCAAAAGAGTAGAAGAAATAAAAGATAATAAGGAAAACTTTATTAATCCACAGAAGTAAGGAAAGGAAGGAAAACATGATATATAGAAAAATCCAAAATAATTTGGTAGAATTAAATTGCTATATATAAGGTCTCACAATAAATGTGATTGGGTTAAACTCACCTTTAAAATATCAAATTGGATTTAAAATACAGTTATATACTGCTTATAAAACACACTCAAAACCTAATGATTTAGGATTATTAAGATCATGAAGTTGCTTTTAAGTTATTCCTACGTACCTTACAATTTTTTGTTTTTCTTATCCCCAGTGCAAGAATTTACATTTACTTTGGAAAAGACCTTGTTTGATGGGCCCATTGTGCTGGTGTTTGCAGTTGGTTGGTCTGATTCAGTCACCCAGTAGAGTTACTCTTCCTGCATTTCTCCCTGCGACCAGCCTTGACTGGTTTTAGGAGGCAACTTAAAAGAAAGAAAGGGGCTGAGGTTGTGGCTCAGTGGTAGAGCACTTGCCTTGCACGTGTGAGGCACTGGGGTCAATCCTAAGCACTGCATATAAATAAATAAATAAAATAAATGTATTGTGTTCATCTACAACTAAAAGGATTTAAAGAGAGAGAAAGGAAAGAGCCCTAAGTCTCTCCACTAAAGGCCCCTAACTCACTAATAATCCCAATGTGGACAATTTTGCTCAGTAAGTTACAAATCCACCTGGCCATTCTCTCAATCATCCTGCTATTTTCCACTCTTGCCAAGAAATTTTAACATGCCAGGGCTTTGACCAAGAAAGAGAGAGAACTCTTGCTGATAACAGACTTTCTATAAAACCCCAAGCAACCTACACCCCTTTCCCTAGCTAGAGAAAGAAAATGTCAGCTGTCGCAGGAGAGAGGCTGCATTCCTGGTGTTTAATTAGCACATCGCGTACCTCCTGTATGCGGAACACCTTTGATGTCAGTCCTGTTTTCATATTTTGGGTTTGCAGTAATTGAGAAATAAAGGTTCCAATTCAAGGAACAATGTGGGAACAAAAGCAGTAGCCGCGCACCCGTCATTTGGTGTGTGTTAAGTGTGGATTTCTCGAAGAGTTCCCCGAGCACTCTGGGCGAGACGCACCGATAGGCACCTGTCTCTTTATACAAGAATAATTAATTACATGAAAATGACTTCCATTGGAGGTTAATTTATTTTGGCTGACAGTCACATACATACAGATACGTCCTGTGCTGCAGAGCTTTATTTAGAAGGTGTTATTTATATCTGGGGTGACTTCATTCCTAAGACATTGAGGAAGAGAACGGGGAGGTGGTGCAGGAGTGAAAGAAAGGAACATTCTCACCATTTTTTTAAAAAACAAAGGGCAAAAATGCCTTACTGAGAACTTGGCTTTCTTCCCAGGATGCAGAAGAATTCAGATGCCCTGGAGAGGGGTCAAGTACATGCTGTGGGCAGGCAAGGGCGTCAGGGCAAGGGCAGGGCTGGCAGAAGTGGCTGGTTTCCTGAAGTCAGGTAAGTCTTCATTTGTGCACCTCCTGGTGGTCTGGGAGTGGGTGTGAGGTTGCTGCCATGACACGATGACATGGATTTGGGCCCCAGGATCCGTGCATTCACCCTGATGAGTGCTACCCCAGCCTCCCTGGAGACCGAGGGGCATTCACCTTTGCAAATGGTGGCTAAACATTATTGTGGATTTTGGTGCATGTCAGCACTTCACAACTGACTTTATCTCATCATCCTCATTCTCTCTGTGAAGTCAGCACTATCATTGTCTCCATTTGCTCAGACAGATTATGGAACTTGCTTGAAATTGCACAACTGATCCATGATGGAGTGAGGTTGGAGTGAGGTTCCAAACACAGGAACAGGGCTGACTCTGTGTTTATACTTGTGCCCACTCACCACACTGTCTCTCTGTGGTCATCCTTACGGAGACAAAGGGACTCACAGCATCCTTGGTGGATCCTTCTAATTCCTGATGCATCTCCCTGAGCATGGGTGCTTCGTTTATTGATTGCAGGCTGGGGTGGCAGTGCTGCCTCTGAGCTGAGGAGTTCCGAGGGCTGAGGTGGGCTTCAGTTCACCACCCCCCCTGGCTTTGCCAGCACACAGAGGGCAAAGCCACAGTGCAAGAGGAAATTGCTTTTGGCAGTGATCTGGTGAGCCCCTCCTCACTATCAGTCCTTATTACAGTGAGCGGAAAGCCTGACCCTCACACAGTTCCATAGGTGTGAGTCACAGTGGGGTGTCTGCTCAGGTTCCCAGACTTGCAGCCACAGTCCCTAATAATAATACCACCGTTGCCATTCATCCTCTCCCTCTTATTAATTGCCACTCTATGCCAGAATTTGGATCCAGATCTTCCAGTTCCATCTGCACCAGCTATCAGCCATGCAATCTGAGGACTGGTCATTTGAATTCTCCAACCCCTGACTTCCTCTTGTGTACAATAAGGACAAAGTAGCCTATTTTAAAATAGCATGCATTGAATTGCTGCTTTATCTGCATGTGTTACTTATATGCATGATTTCATTCATCCTCGCAAGAACCCTGTTGGGCACACACCATTAGGATGCTCACTTTTAGATGAGGACACCAAAACCTACACTGGGAACTGTGACCTCCTGAAGGACACCCTTCAGTGCAGAGCGGGGACTTAACCCAATTCTGGGCCACTCCAAGTCTAAGATTTTAATCACAACAGGCCTCCAGAGTGAGTATTAGAGATGATACATGTCTAGAGCCCACCCCAGGGTCCAGCACATAGTAGGGCTCAGTAGGATAGGCACTGATGTTGGGATTGCTGTCCCATCTCCAGGCCACTGCAGGCAGCAGCTGTGGTAATGCTGGGGTTCTTCAAGAGAGGTGACTTGATTGCAAAGAGGGTAACCAGATTGATAGTAATCTTACTTCAAAACAAATACTTCTAAAAAACACCAAAAACCCAAAACCCATTCAGCCAGACTGTCCAGTTTTCTTACACAGTAGCTATCTTAATGAAATCTCAAGTTCATTTACTCTTAAAGGAAAGGCACCTGTGTTCCCCTTTCTGATCTAGAAATGGGTGGTATATCAGGGGTGACCTGACCCTTTCCACAGCAGTGTTTTAGGGAGCAGACAACATCACTAAATCTACAAAGGACCCGCTTCCACCTCAACTGTCAAGGAGCAGGAAATATTCACTATGGGCAACAGGAAGGAGCTGCCTCAGTGCTGAGGATAGAGAGGGTTGGCAGTGAAGAGCTTTGCCAGGACCAGACTACCTGACCTGAGATCCCAGTTCTTTAACCTTGGCCACTAAGAACCTGTCTGGGCCTGAATTTCCTTTTCTGAACAATGGGAATACACCCGCCACCTCCGCAGGGTGCTGCAGGGATCTGATGAATGAATTCATCTGTACAATGTGCTTCAAGCAGTGCTTGGCAGTCACGCCATGGAAATTTTAGTAGATATAATATACAAAACCATCATGATAATAACAAGTATGATTTCACTGTTGTGTGGCTGTGGGTTTGATTTCTTCATAGATATGCAACCCAGTTCCTGGCACTATTTTTACAGGTGGACTTGTGCACTTGAGAGGCTGTGGAGTTTTGCAGTAGAATCTGGAAGCTGGGGTTAGAGTCTGCTGTGGTGAAAGAGCTGGTTGAGGACCAGAGGTGAGAGGTTAGGAAAGGTGCAGACTCCTCAGGAGGGGGTCCCTGGAACCTGCTTCAGCAGGTCATGAAGCACAGGGTTAAGGGAGGCCTCTCTCCCTCTCCAGGGGAGCCTGAGACTGGCCTCTTGGCTCAGCCCTGGCCTCCTGCTGTTGAACCCTTCCAGAATTTGAGGGATCAGCTTGTTCTGGGGCAAGGGAGAGTAGATGAGAAGGTTCTAGAAGGGATAGGCCCAGAGGACACATCAGTTGGCTCTAGGCAACTGATAGCAATTCTAAAATATCCATAAGCCAAGAATTATTTTAGTGACTCCTGGAGAGCGACAATGTTGAATTTTACCTGAGCCCTGGGTCTCTGGGAAAAAGCAAAGTTAAGAACACCAGACCTGGTGTTCCAAGTGTCTGGGAAAGAGGTTCCTGCAAGCAAGTCCCCTGCCCAGAGGACTTGGGTGAAACTCAGGGATGACCCTGTCCACCTAGGCTCTCGTTTGCCTCATTAATGAGGAGCAGAGCTGCTTATCCCAACTGAAGAACTGGAACAAAGTGCTGGTTAACCAAACCTTGGTCAAGCTCCTGTCCTTCTCCCAGGCCCTCCCTGGGAGTGAGTGGGCAGATAGTCCCTCCTTACATCCTCCTTAGAAGGATGAGGTGGTCTCCTGGAAAAATGTGTCCTCATCTATTCTCTATACATGTTCCTCCATGATCCCTGGTAGCCCTTTCCAGCAAGTGAATTCCTTCCCTTTTTGCATAACCTTGAGGTCATTGCAGATTTTCTGTTCAGAGTGGTCTCCCTATTGCAATAGTCTCTCTGTCCCTTTGCAAGTCACCTACTCCCCACCTTGCAATAATCTTTTCGAATAAAGTCTTCCCTTGCAAAATCCAAATTTGTTTTTTATTTGACAAGGGAAAGCCTAGCTCGGGGTCTTCCATGAGTTGTGGTTCTCTAAGAGCATGGCTTTTTCTCTGCTCCAGGTGGTTTTCTCACTTCATAAGAAACAGAACCCCAGCCCCCTAATCAGGCTCAAGAGAAGAGACTCCATGGAGGCCCCAAGTTAAAGATGGGTCTCTTGGGAGACGAATACACCTCTTTTCCTCTAATCTAGAGCATCTCCACTGTCCCTGAATGGCTCCTTCATCTTCTGTTTTCTATCTCTTTTTACCTCTGTCTCTTCCTAGCTTTTGCTGCCCCAGAACTTCAGCTTGAACATAGCCCCTGATAACCCCCACCTCACACAGCCATGTAGCCAGGGAACTCCCATCAGTTGACAACTTCCTTCAGTGTTTCCTCGAATGGGGACACTGATTGGCTCCTCTCACCCATTCATGACACCTGCTGCTGCTGCTCAGCCTCTGGATTGGCTGCCCTCAGTCCAACCTTCCCCTCTTGTCCAATCGGAGGCCGCAGGGTGGGCACCATGACTTCTTAAATAATAGGGCAGCCATGGGCAGGCTCTCCAGAATGGGGCAGGACATGCCATGATGACTTCCATTGCTCTCCTCCAAGCAGGGATCAAGAAAGCTGCTAAGCCTGGAATCAACTAAAGTTGGACTGTTTGGAAGCTAGTGTCAGTAACTCAATGTGGATTTGTGTGGCATAGTCCCCACCACAGGATTCTTAAGTTTCAACATGACTTCAAATAGGAGGAAATTTTCTATGTCCTTGCTTAGTCTGGCACAATTATTTGTTTTGTGTGTGTGTGTGTGTGTGTGTGTGTGTGTGCACGTGTGTGTGTGTGTTTAATCCTGTATTTTTTGCTGGTGCTACAGCAAACAGAATCCCCTTTTTCTTTCCCTAGTTTCGGTAGCTCAGGAAGTTGGCCTGGGAGTGCATTTGAGGAGTCGCACTCACTCTGATAGCACTGGTTTTCTGTTGAATAATATAAGGGTGCCTGCCACAGTCAAATAATGAGGAGGAGTTCATGTGACTGAGGTGGCCCTGGAAAGACTGAATCAGGGGTTCCCAGTAAGGAGTTCACAAACAACATGCAATGCCATGCTCAGGATTGACGGCTGATAAGATGTCCCAGCTAATTAAAATGTCACGGTTTCCTGGTTGGCTAAGATTTATCATCGGTCTGGGAGGTAACACTTGTCCGCTGGTCAGTTCCTGCTGATAAGAAGTTCGACTTGACAGTTACTGAGGTCTTTGATAAATAAAATATGGGGAAACAGATGAATTATTACCTAATAGATGCAGGGCTGTCTGGGTGATTTCCAGAGTGCAGAGGTGGTACGCTGGCAGCCTGAGGGCCGGAGCCAATGCCTGGACATCTTCTACTCAGTCTGTGCAGGATTTGGGGGTAGTCTTTTATTGAGTTTAGCCAGTGTAGAAACTAGGAGCTGTCTCACACATGCACACACCCCATATGAGTCCAGACTCGTAGCTTCCCTTAAGAACTGGCCACACTGGCTGTAGTCAGCTGTAGTGGACCACTGGCCGATGACCTAACACCTGGCCATGCATTGTGTCCTCATGCCTCTGCCAAAACTTGGAAGAAGAGAAGTCAGAACAAGGGGGCAAGCCGGGCGTGGTGGCGCACGCCTGTAATCCAAGCAACTTGGGAGGCTGAGTCAGGAGGATCGCGAGTTCAAAGCCAGCCTCAGCAACTTAGCCAGGCCCTAAGCAACTCAGTGAGACCCTCCCTGTCTCTAAATAAAATACAAAATAGGGCTGGGGATGTGGCTCAGTGGCCAAGAGTCCCTGAGTTCAATCCCTGGTTCCAAAAAAAAAAAAAAAAAAAAAAAAAGAAGAAGGGGGCACTTGAGTTTTCTTTACTCCTGTCCTGTCTTACTCATGAACTTGAATTGCTAGTTCTTCTAGGTGAGGGATCCGCAAACTATGGTCCAGGGTCCTACTTGTTTTTGTAAATAAAGTTTTATTAGAACACACACTCACTTGTTCATGGATTTTCCACAGCTATTTTGTGATTTAGCAGCAAAGCTGGGAAACTGCACAGAAACTATCAGGTCCATAAAGCCTAAAATATCTCTGATCTACTTCTTGGATCAAACTGATGGAGTTTGCTGATCCCGGCTCTAGGCAGGTGAGTTTGTGACCTCTTGTGTAGTAATTAACCCCGCTTGCTATTTGACCTAACTTCTCAGAGCTTCAAGTACCTCATTTCTAAAATGGGGTAATGAAATCTGTTCCTTGGGATCACTGAAAGGATTAAATGAGATGAAACATGCCCGACTCTCAACAGGGTATTCAACATAAGGTAACTGCTGGTGTCATTCAAAGCCTTGGTTCCATAAAAAGGAGAACAGCAAAGGTGCTTTAGATATTGAGCTCATGTGAGGAGTAATCACACAGGGACTTCAGCAACATTAGGAAATCTCCGACTCAGGAGGCTGAGGCAGGAGGATCGCGAGTTCAAAGTCAGCCTCAGCAACTTAGCGAGGCCCTAAGCAACTCAGTGAGACCCTGTCTCTAAATAAAATACAGAATAGGACTGGGGATGTGGCTCAGTGGTGGAGTGCCCCTGAGTTCAATCCCCAGTTCCAAAGAAAAAAGAAAAAAAGAAATCTCTTCTTTTCCTCCCTCCCCAGAAAACAAAGGGTCCTAGGAATCTGTTGGCCAGGTCAGAGGTGGAGGGTGACATAATCCAAAGTTTAACTTAGTTCCAGAAGGAAAATACAATTGAAACACAGCGCCTGGCCAAAATGTGGTCCCTGAGTCACACCAGCATGGACCTCCCCTGGGAGCTCTTTGAAATGCAGAATCTTGCTCCATACTGTAGACCTGCCTTTTTGTGTGGGAGCTCATGCATGATGCACCTTGAGAAGCCCTGGGCTGGAGCTCAGCTGGTCAAGGACACAAGGCTCAGAGCAAGCGTGGTCAAGGAGACAGCAAGCAAGACGTGACAGGCCATCACCACTGAAGGAAAATGAGTGGGATGGTTCCACATGTCTTGGTAGCTTGTTCCCTCTGATTTCAGGTATTCAAACAGTACTTATGGAGCATGCCTCTTTGCAAGCTGCTAGTCTAATCACAAAACAGTGGTGTGTGGGTAAGCAATTAGCCACAGGCTCTATGAGAGTACTTCCCCATGGAAGGTGGTTGATGTTTTCATTTATGCTAACAAGACAAGAGGAAAACACCTACAAGCTGCAACTTCATTCCTTTGCCCATGACATGAGTGATTCTACTGAATCTGATAATGGTTGCCAAACACTGGAAGAATTATCTACCTCTGTGCTACTTACAATCTAATGATGACCCACTTTTAATTTTAATCTACATTATTAACATTTTCTTAGATTGATGCAGTCAACCATATACTATAGTGAGCTCCAATTTGTAGTGCTGGCTAATTCCTGTGGGGTTAAAAACTCCCGTCATGACCAGTCAAGCTACCAATATGACATCACTGTGCACAGACTCGGGGAGAGATGCCCGGCTGCGCATCACTGTGTGATATTTCTTCCATACCAATGTACTGGGTACAAATAATCTCAAGAGCAGAGATAACAGGAAAATAATAAGGGAGTGATATGTTTTCACTATTTGTTAGCCTTGTTTGCAATAAAATTGATTTAATTGGAAGCTTTTATAGCTAATTTTTTAACCATGATCGTGTTGAACAACCAGCGTGCAATGTTCCTGAAACTTCACTAGCTGGTCCTCATAAGCCAGTGAAAGCTGACTCTGGCACAGCACGGTGGGTCAGAGGGAGGGGTGTGCACCCCCACATTCAAGGTAGATGCAGCTCCTATCTTCTGAGCTTAGTGTCATGGAGCATGTTGGCTTTCACTTAAAACCAGCTTCCCCTGGACAAACAGCAGTGGGGTGCAAGATGGAACTTGCTCTATGGATTGCCCCAGGGTCCCATGCTGGTCTAGGAATGCACCTTGCTCAGGGTCAGCCCCCTGGACCAGATCTCCAGATATGACCCCCATACCTTCTGTTCATAATGGAGACTCACTGGGACAAAGGGAAGGAAAGGAGCCAGGAAACCAGAATGGAGAGGGCTTAGGAGAGAATAGGGCATGGTCACCTCGGCTTGACCTTCCACCTCTGGACCACCAAATGGAGGAAAGGGTGATTGAACACATATGTTCTTTAAGAGGGGCCTCCCGCTCTTTTCTCTTTCTCTCTCTCTCTCTCACTCTCACTCTTCTCTCTCTCACTTTTTTCTCTCTCTCACTCTCACTCTTTTCTCTCTTTTACTCTTACTCTTTTCTCTCTCTCTCTCACTCTCTCTCACTCTCACTCTCAGCTCTCACTCTCTTTTTCTCCCTCTCACCCTTACACTGTGTTTGGCTGCTAATAAAATCTTTTGCATGAAATAATTAAAAAAAAAAAAAGAGGGCCTCCCACAACCAGAGCCCAGTCTATGCCAAGGTCAAACTTCCTGGCCTGTCTGGAATCAGGAAGAGAACTGCCATCCATATCAATTGCCAACTGTGGGTGGGTTGAGTGACCCACCACCTCGCTCCACATACTCACTCACTCTTGACCCTCAAACAACCTGGTAGAGTTGGCCACTTCCTCTTCCTCTTACACAAGGAGAAATTGAGGCCCTAGGGACCAAAGGGGTTGTTGAAATCTGATTCCAGAGCCCTTTGCCTGCCTGGAAAAGGGACCATGACACCCGAGACCCACAGCATCCTGACTGTGGGAAACTTTAACTGGCAGCCTGTCCTGTGGTCACTGTGAGGCAGGCCATGGCTGACCATTCTGGGGGACCACCCATGTTAGCTCTGGGGTCCCTTTCCACTGGTCCCTCCCCTCTCTTGTCCAGTGTTATTTCCCTTTATGACTGCTTTCCTGGCAGTAGTACCACAGATACCCTCTACCCCTGTCCCGGCTACAGCCCGTACTACATTCAATTATCCTGGTTTATTGGGCTCTTTAAAGTTGTTTTATTGCTCTCTCCTTGCCATGACCCTAATCTCTGTTTTCCTCTAGCTTTCTCCAGGGTTATTGCTCGTAGAGAAAAAGGTCACTACAGACTCAAAAGAAACAGGGAAAAGACAACAGAAGACTGGCTCCTAGCCATCAGCTTTGTTTTCAGCAACATTAAATTGATAGATGAAGATGGAGGGCCCTACGACTTACATTTTTTAAAGTGACATCTCACCACACTTTAGTCTCAGAAATAACAATCATTATAATAATAATAATTTCTACTAGTATAACATTTCTCAGTCTATTTTCATGTATATGAATGTCTTAGACATTCTCAAATTGTGATGTAGGTGGAGTAGGTATTTATACCTATTTTACAGATAAAGAAAAAGGAGCTAAAAGCAGAGGAAAGATCACACCTGAACTTCCAGCTCTGGAAAAGATGGAGTAGACCCATATCCCCCAGGTCCTTCCTTTCATAACTAAAAAAATCTCCAGACATGGCACAACGAAGAAGCAATGTAACAGTCTACCCTCCCCTGTGGTCAACAGGGCTTACTGGGGAGCTGAGTGTCTTCCCTCCTCTGCAACAACCAAACAGTGGGATTCAGTTTTCCACTTCTGCCACATCTATGTCAACAGACTCTAGCAGAGGGGCAGATACAACAAGAAGGTACAAGCTGATGGTCTAACTTTCATCAGAAAGGTGTCAGCAAGGCTGATAGGGAACTAACTACCACCCATCTATGTGCAATGGAGCAATGTGAGTCAGAACTCCATTTCTGCCAGCATGGCTGGTGGGGCCCAGTAGGAAGAAGAATAGGCAATCCACCCAACCCTCTTGCTGCATCCTAACAGGAAGACTGCCTGCAGAAAAAGAAAAGGTGAATAGGATCCAGAATCTCATTATATAATATACAAAATGTCCAAAATAGAATAGGGAATCAATTGTCATATCAAGGACTTCATATCAAATCACGACTGAATGAGAGAGAAAAAAAGCAGTCAACAGATGACAATATGGAAATGAATCATAGGTTGAAATTATCAAGGACTTAAAGGCAATCATCATAAGAATGCTTCAGCAAGCAATTATGAATTCTCTTGAAACATGAAAAATGGAAGCTCTCAATTAAAAACATAAGTTGTTTTTTAAAGAACCAATTGGAAATTAGAGAAGGGAAAAATACAATAATGGGGGGAGAGTCTCACTAGATGGGCATGATAGTACAGATGATAAGGATGGAGTCAGTGAAGTCAGGGATAAAGTAATGGAACTCACTTCATCTGAATAATAGAAAATAGACTGAATCAAACAAAAACAAAAGATTGTCTCAGAGATCTGTGAAACAACAAGAAAAGAGCTGACATTCATATCTTCTGAGTCCCAAAAGAAGAAGAGAGAATGGAACTGAAAAAGCATTCAAAGAAATAATGGCTGAAACCTCCTTGAATTTGGAGAAAAGCATTACCCTACAGATTCAAGAAGCTGTGTAAATCTTAAACAGACTAAATGTAAAGAAATTCACATAATAATTAAACTTCTGAAAACTAAAGACAATAAAAATACTGAAAGTAGTCAGAAAGAGACAACACATTACTGATTTGGGAACATTAATCTGAATGATTGCAGAATTCTCATTTGAAACTATGGAATCCAGAAGGAAGTTGCTCAGCATTTCCAAGTATTGAAAGAAAAGAACTGTCAACTGTGACTTCAAAGCTAGTGAAAATATTCTTCAGAAGCGAAGAGGAAAGAAAACATCCTTAAGGAAAACTAAGAGAATTTTTTTTGTTGGTATATGTATCTGTAAAAACTGGATAAAGGAAATTATCTAAACAGATTTTTTTCTAAAAGAATAATTTCTTTTGAATTCAGAAATATATACAAATAATTACATACCATGACCAAATGAGATTTATTCCAAAGCTGCAAGTCTAGTTCAATATTCAAAAATCAACGTAATCTACCGTATTAACAGACTAAGAAGAAAAATCATGATCTTATCAAAATGTGGAGAAAAACTTGGCAAATTCAACACCAATTCATGATGAAAAGTCTCAGAAAAATAGGAATACAGGGGAAATTCCTCAACTTGATAGAGAGCATCTACCAGAAATCTTCCACTAAAATCACACTTCATGGTGAAACATTAAATGCTTCCCCCAGACTAAGAACAAATGAAGACTGTCTTCTCTCACCACTCATTCAACAAGGGATTTGAAGCTCTTGATGACATAATAAAGCAAGAAAAGGAAACAAAAGACATAGATTGGAAGGAAAGAAATAAAACTCTTCCTATTTGAAGATGGAATGATCGTCTATGTAGAAAATTCCAAGGAATCTTCACATACACACACACACACACACACACACACACACACACACACATACACACCTCCTAGAATGAATAAGTGAATTCAACAAGGCAACAGGACACAAGATCAACATACAAAAATCAATTGCATTTATATGTACTCATAATGAACATGTAGAAACAAAAGCTAAGAGTACATTTACAATTGCTTCAAAGAAAATGAAATACTCAGGTATAAGACTAGCAAAATGTGTACAGGACCTATCTCTGAAAATCACTTATAAAACAAAGAAAAGAAGAATTAGAAAGAGATAGATATACCATGTTCATGAATTAGAGGACTTAACTGTAGCAAAGATATTAATTCTCCCCCACTGATCTACAGATTTAATTGTGATGGTTATAAAAATTCTAGCAAGCAATTTCATAGTCATATTCACAAGTTTATTCTAAAGTTTTTATGGAAAAGCACAGGGCCTAGAACAGGTAAAATGTTCTTGAAAAAGAAGGTTAAAAAAATTACTCTGCTCAATGTTAAAATTAATTATAGAACTGAAGCAACCCAAACAGTGTGGAATTGGTGGAGAGATATAAAGACAGAATAGAGAATCTAGAAATAGACCCACACAAACATCCAACCAATTTTTGAAGAAAGAGAAAAAACAAGTCAGTGGAGGAAGGATAGACAAAATGAGCCTACCTGGCTCCCAGAGCGCTCAAGCTCAAAACAGATTTCACTCTTCCTCCCTTTCTTCCTTCCCTCTGGGTGCATTGCTGTACAGCACTGGGGCCCCTGGGGAAGAAGCACTGATGTCCACATTCAGTGTCTACACTTTGAGGCCGCCACCCTGCTTGGACCTCTGCAACACACCGGGCACTGTCCCAGCTCAGGTCTTGGAATTCAGTGAGTTAGTGGGTATTGCAATGTCCCTCCAAATACTTCTCCATCTCAGCTCTTGCCTCTATCCAAGTCCAAGCCACCCTTCACATCTCTCTAAATTCCTGCAGCAGGCTCCTCCATGTTACATGCCTTCAGGTGCCCACCTGGTTGCCCACCTTAGCCTGTGGGCTTTCTAATATGCAAATCTGTCTCTTTGCTCCCCTGTGGGAAATCCCCAGAATGAGAACCCTAATCCCAAAGCCCAAGCCCCTGTCCAGGCCCAAGGGGTTCCCCTGTGGTCTGGCTTCTGCTTTCTTCCCACCCACTTTTTAGGATTCAACCAAGTGGCCACTTTGTCCCAGAAATAGGGAGATAATAGATGTACTTTATGCTTCTAAGTGCGGGGTAACTTGTTAGGCAGTAAAAGACAACTAACACAGTAGGCCTTGTCTCTCCTATCTTGCCAGCTAGCCTGCTTGCTCACATGATAGACACAGCATTCCTAAAGGAAGAGCAGAAGTGTGCAGAACCTCTGGGGCCCAAGCTCAGGACTGGCACAGTGTCACTTCCGCCACATTCTGTGGGTCAACACAATCACAGTTTCAGGGGACAGGGAAAGGCAGTCTGTTTACTTACATGAAGTTTCAAAGCCACATTGCAAGGAAGTATAGACATGATTTTACAAATAATCTAACAGGGTCACGCATCCAGAAATGTCTTGGCTTGACCAGACCCCAGGGCAGAAGGCATATGTCAGAGCTGCCAGGAAAGACACAGAAGTGACCAAAGGCCACCCAGACTCAGAACTGGGCCCTCAGAGCCCAGTGGAGAGGGGGAAAGGAGGACCTGACCCTGACTGCAAAGACTGCTCCCCAAACCCTCTGTTCCTTCTCTATGCCTTGGCCTGACTAGCTTCCTAAAAGGCTAATTAAACACCATCCCTGCTCCCTAGAAAGGCTGCAGGAAGCCCTACAGCTTAATCTGTAACCAAAACCTTCATGGTCTGGTCCCTGTTGACCTCTCCAGCCTCCTACCAAAACTCCTCTCCACCCCAGCTGTCCTGGGCCCCTTGTGAGGGTCCGGGCTCCTGGCTGTGCTCTCCAGGGCACCCAAGCCCCTTCATCTGCCCTGCTTCCCTGCCTGATTTCCAAAGCAGCCAGTTCCGGTCTCTGTGAGTTAATGTCTTTGTGACAGGGCTCCCTGCCCCAGGGCATTCAAACACTGGGGCCTCTGACCAGATCTCAGCAGGGGCGAGGGAGTGAGTCAAGATCACATGCTGTGTGGGTTTGCCAAAGCACCATCAGCTGCTGATTAAATTACAGCCTGAGCATTTAGCCTGGGGACTGGGTGCTGTTGCTGGACACCCAAGAAAGAGGTTAGCAACAGGAGAAAATCATGGTTCTCAGCTGTTGCTTTCTGCACAGCAAAACACAGCACTGGGTATATTGCCACACAGCACTGGGGACCCAAGTGAAGAGGAACTGACTCTGTCCATATTCAGAGTCTACACTGTGAGACCACAGCCCTGCCTTCACTGTCCTCAGCACACCAGGCACTGTCCCAGCTCAGGGCCTGTGATGGGCTCCTCAAATTCATGTCCTGGTCCCCAGTATCACAGAATGTGACTGTATGTGGGAACAGGGTATTTAAAGAGGCAATTAAGGTAAAATGAGGCATGTAGAGGGGTCCCAAAGAGACCAGGACATAAACACTTGCTGAGGGAATACAACATGAGGACCCAGGGAGAAGACAGCCTCTACAAGCCAAGGAGAAAGGCCTTGGGAGGAGCCAGCCCCGCCCACACCTTGATCTTGGACTGGGCAACTTCTGGAACTGAGAGAGAATAAATGTCTGTTGTTTAAGCCTCCTGGTCAGTGATCCTTTGTGATGGTCACCCTAGCAAATGAAATAGGCTTTTGCACTCCCTGCTGCTTCAGCAGCCACTGTCTTTGACAGATATCACCCTCTCTCTTAGGCCTCCCCAGACACCCAGGGGCTCACACTCTGCCCCATACTCTCTTTTTGTCTCTGGTGCTTCTGGCTTCCAACATGCCCTGTAACATGGGTGTCAGTTGAGCTGACTGTCCCCGCGTCTCCCCAGCAGAGGCCGGCTCCATGAAGCAGGGGTCCTGATTTGCTTACAGAGTGTCCCCAGCTAGGTGTGCATAAAGGGCTGGGTGCACAATAGGTGCTCAGTAAACATTTGTTGGAAGAATGATGTTGTATACTGAATTCTCTCCTTCCACCCTGTTGACTATCTCCTGCCATGGCTCCTTTCTTGGGGTCTTCGGATATACTTGGGTCTACCTTATCAATCAACCTCTGTCCTCCCAGGAGAGAGGGAGAGGGAGAAAAAGAGGAAGGAAGGCAGGACCACCAGACTGCTCTCTGGCTGTCCACTCACTTCCCACCCAGCGCCAGGACCCTCTGTAACCTCCTGCAGTGGAGCGAGACCCAGCCAGCATTTGCCTCTTCCAAAGTCGGATCTGCCTATGTCTCCACTCCCGGATCCTAGAAGAGGAGGCTGCGAAGAGGAAGACCCTTGTCTGACTCCTCCTGCTGTGCTTAGCAACCATCTCCATTGCTTGTTCATAGCATGGCCTAAGAGCTGCCCATGGTCAGGCTTGGGAGCAGCCAAGCGCAGTGCTACTGAGCAGTGAAATGACCGGGTCGCTGTCCTCACAGCACCAACCCAGAGCGTGTGTGAAGCTGCGTGTGAGGGAGGCGCTGCATAAACCTGACGTGGGATTTGTTTGCAGATTCGAGTCTCTCCACTGGCTGTCGTACACCATCGCTTTCCCAGTAATCAATGTGCTTCAGCTATAGATGGGGGTGCGTTTAGCTTCCAGTTGGCCTCCCTCAGGGTGTTAGATAAAACTGCAATTTAGAGTCAATCAATAAACATTTATTGAGCGTTTATTCTTTGCTGCGTGCTGTGGGCCTTGCAGGGGATAGGGAGGGAGGTGAGGTGGGAGGAGATTACCTGGAGACCCCCTCCTCTGCTCTGTGGGGTTTACTGGGGCCTGGAAAATGAGCAAGGGAAACTGACAACAGAGAAAGGGAAGTGAGAAAGGAGAAAGAACATCCTTGCTTCCCCTTGAGAGCAAGCCTGCAAGGGAGCGAGGTGTGAGTTGAGGGGCTCAGGCTGACTTCCCCTCCCCTAACTTGTGCTGATGAAAATTCCACCATTAGCTACTCATTCCTCTGATGACTCTTTGCCCTTCCCTTTGCATGCTTTTTTTAAAAAAAATAATAAAACTACTTCTAGAAAGAGGACACTCCATCTTTTACCCCTTAAAACAGAATCGACACATAATTTGACATCATGCCAATTTGATTCTGGGTCTTGGTTTACTCAAGTGCACTGTTGAGAAGGCCTGTAAGGCTCACTCCGTCCTCTCAGGCAAGGAATGACAATCGATTGGTGATGTCTGCGTGGGTGCAATAAGGGCAGAGAGTAGCTGCTATCCCTGCCCTAGAGTGCAGGCGATTATGGGATCCACCCCCATCCACCATCTGCTATGACAGGAGGGGTTGCTGGGCACTGAACCTTTGCCAGGAGGAGCCTCTGAAGGAGAGGGAGGGACATAAGGAGGGACATAAGCACTTCTGATCTGTCCAGCATTCACAGGTCTCAGCAGCCTGGGGTGGGAGCCCTCACCCAGTGTCTTCTCAATGTCACCTAGCAGCCTCCATCAGACCCTCATGCTCTTCGACTCCAGCCCCACTGAACTCTCTGCCAGACCCTGAACATGCTCCTGTACCACTCTTCTGAGGCCCAGGTCTCTGCATGGAGACCACCAAACCCACTCATGTGGCATCCTCTGAACAGCCCTCCCTGACTGCTTGGTTTGAGTCCTGGCTCCCTTCTCTGTTCACCCACCTCCACCCAGAAGTCTTCCTTCTCTGTCATCCTTGCCCTTTGATGGATGTCCCCTTCTTGTGAGGCAGAGCTCTGTGGGGCAGGGCGGTGCCTGATCTCTGAGGGTCCAGCCAGAACTCTGCATCTGACACACAGCAGTGCACAACAGCCATTGGCTGTGTGTGGGAATGAATGGACGAATGAATGGATGCGCTTTGCAGATCTGGCAGATGTCATGTTGATGCTCCCAACTGTGGGGTGATGAGGAAGGTGGGTAGTGACCCACAGGACAAGGGCCTGATGAAGGAGGTGGCTGGCACATGGCCCTGGATTGAGAAGTGCCCTCACAGCCAAGTTGCCTGGCACCTCTGGGAACTGGCTGAGCCTGGGAGGAGCTGACCCTTCCAGGTCAGTCTTACCCTGAGAGCCCCGTGCCCCTGCTTCTCTGTGTCCCTACAATGGCACACTGCCATGGTGATTAACCCCCAAACCTCTAGGGCTTCATAACAAAGCTTCATTTCCCCTCCTGCCAAGTCCAGCTGAGTTGTGCAGCCCATCACAGTCATCCATGTGCTGACACGTCTCTCAGTTCCATATCCAAACCTCTGATGTCCAGGGTAAGACTGACCTGGAAGGGTCAGCTCCTCCCAGGCTCAGCCAGTTCCTAGAGGTGCCAGGCAACTTGGCTGTGAGGGCACTTCTCAATCCAGGGCCATGTGCCAGCCACCTCCTTCATCAGGCCCTTGTCCTGTGGGTCACTACCCACCTTCCTCATCACCCCACAGTTGGGAGCCAGACAACAAGGGACAGCCCTCGGTCCACTGCCACTGAGGTTATTCAAACCAGCCAACACCAAACCCGCTTAGCCTCCTATTCCTGCCCACAGAAGGCACAGCAAACATCTTCGTGCACAGTTCCCTTCTCTCCTGCTACCTCCTGACACGCTTCCCCATATGGCCCTGGGTGGCATGGTGATCCCTCCTCGTGGTAGCTGACACTCACAAAGCCTCAATAACAACAGCAACAAACTATGAGTGACAAACTTCTCAGTAGCAACGTCTCCTGATCTGGCCTCCCAGAGTCCCTGTTCTATGATTACACCATCTTTTAAAATAGTCTTCCAGTGTCAGGCGTGGTGGCACATGCCTGTCATCCCAGCAGCTTGGGAGGCTGAGGCAGGAGGATCTTGAGTTCAAAACCAGCCTCAGCAATGGCAAGGTGCTCAACAACTCAGTGAGATCCTGTCTTCTAAATAAAATACACAATAGGGCTGGGGATGTGGCCCGGTAGTTGAGTGCCCCTGAGTTCAATCCCCTATACTAAAAAAAAAAAAGCACAGTCTTCCAGTAAGTGACTCAGAGCTCCAGGCTGCTCTCAGATGTGGCTCTAACATCTTATATCTCCACCTGTGACCCTCACACTTACAGATGAAAAGAGGGAGCAGAAGTATCTTGTACCAGTCTTAGATACTTCTGCCCAGAAGTGGCACCGACCACCTCTGCTCACCAGAACCAGTCTCCGGATGCCACTCAGGTACAGGGCATGTGGCTGGGAAACCTGGGGGTGGGAAGGTGCCCCCATTTCCACCTCAGGTCACCATCTTTCCATCTGAATTAAGAACAAATCACCAATCTGAGATCAATATGTTTAGTTTAATATCACTCTGACATGATATGATTTCAGAGTCCCCTCTGCTAAAGATATGACCTAGTTTGTCACCAGAAAATATGGGAGCTGAATGTTAACAAAGCAGAGACTCAAAGAAAGGGAGGTGCAAGGCTGATTGGCTCATAAATGTGCTCCTGCCTTAGGCCAAGAGGAAGACGAATGGACTGGGAACAGCAAGCTCACCTGCCCTCACCTCCCTGGGACAGAAGCAGATAGGGGCCATCCGAGGACAGTCGGCTGAAGCAAGGATGTGGCTGACGGGAAATCTATGCATATCCTCCTTGGCCGTGGTCCTCTGCAGCCTATGATATTTTCCACCAGATGTTTGCTTTTAGTGGTTGCATTAAGTGACTTGAGCCCTGTCAGTCTTGATTGTTCATGACCAGGGAGGAGCCAGCATGGCACAGAAGCTTCAGAAATATTTGAAAGCACAGACCTGGAAGAGCTGAGAATCAGAGGCTTTTACTCTCCAATGTTAGCAGAGGCTGCTCAAAGATTGTAAAGTGGACCAAGGTCTTACTGCTTCCCTTTCCTCCCCTGATGGAAAGGTGAAGAGTGCTGATCTTGAGCAGAGGGAGGGGTGCAGAGGGAAGGAAAAAGGACACCAAAGACAGATGATGCACAGGCCCATGGTCACACTTGGGAAAGAGGGAGTTTTGCTGGAGATGTGGAGGAAGCAGGCAGTGAAGAGTGGGGCAGGGGCTCAACGCCTAAATTCATTTACTCCTCAATCATTCTGGAAGGAGGTACTGGAGTTTGTTCGTATGTGACAAACGAGGATATAGTATTTGGAGCAAGTGAGAGACAGGCTTGAAGTCACACAGGATATATTGATGGGTGACTTGGGCACAGTGCCAATTCTCCCCCATATGGCCCAGGCTGCAGCTCCACCATCACTAGATTAAGGGTCATTCCCAATCCTTTGCCCAACCTGGAAAAGGTCATTAACCTGCAATAATGATTCCTCAGCTCTTGGAAATGCCTTTGAGAGGTTGACAGAAGCTGTGGATTCTTCCTGCAGAAAGAGGCACATCCCTGCCTGCAGGCATAGGGGTTTCACTCTCAGGCCATTTGCAGATTCCCGGATGGAAGCCTAGGGGTGGGCAGCAGGTGGGCCACTTTCTCCCCAGCCTGGTACCTTGCAAACAAATCTCAGGATGATATGTAGACGCATTGTGGTGAAAGTACTGAACAGGAAGTCATGGGGCAGGAGGACCCCTGGACAAGCTATCTGTCCCACTCTGTTTAAAGTGTTTGGTGCCCTCCAACCAACGGCACAGGCCCCACCTTCAGGTCTAGCCACCCCCCATGTTGGAACCTTGCTATATCCCCGTTTCTGCTCCCATAACAAAATGCACCAGGCTTTTTAATGTATACATAAATAACTACATTCTCACAGTTCGGAAGGCTGGAAATCCCGAGATCAAGGCTCTGGCACGTTCAGTGTCTGGAGAGGGCTCCATTCCTGCATTCAAGATGGCGGTTTGTTGCTGCGTCCTCCACAGGGGACACACTCTGTGGCAGAAGGGCCAGAAGGGCTGGGCAGCTGTCTGAAGTTTCTGGTAAGGGCATTAATCCATTCCTGAGGGGAGAGCCTTCACGACTCAGTCACTTCCTCAAAGGCCCCCCTCTTCATACTGTCACATTGGGGACCCAGCACATGAATTATGGAAAGACACATACATTCAAACCATGACACCTGTATGTCACCAACAACCTCTGTCCCCTGAAATGCGCATCCTTCAGGACAGCACGACCCCCCTCCTTTTCTTTCTGCAGACCCTCTCATGTGACCTCCCCTTTCTAGGATTCGGCTGTCACAGTCTTGACTTCAGGAAGTAAGGACTCTGGCCTGAAGTGAGGAAGATGAGCCCCAACCACAGAGGGACCAGGACTCTGGGGACTCTCCTTGGGTGTTAACAAAAGGGCTCTGCCTTCCACAAGTAATAGAGAACTGGGACTTAGGGAAAAACAGTAGCACTGCTTAGAAGTTACTGAGCCTTCCTGCACCTCAGTTTCCTTGTCTGTAAAATGGGGGTGATGGTAGTTCTGGCCTCAAGGGGTCATCACACCAACAAAGCACAGAGACCAGCACCTGGAGCTGTGGGATCACAACAGCCCAAGAACTGTGGTTATTGACTCCAGCGCAGCTGTCAGAGGGGAGGCCTCCATGTCCAGAGGCATCAGATGGAACCCCGTTAAGTAGCACCCCTCTCACTCACCAGGCTCTGCACAAGTTGAGTGAGACAATGAGAGAAGAGAGCACCCCTTCACTCTCCCATGACCTGTCAGGAGAGTCTCTCTGCTTCTTAGGGGGTGCAGAGGGGCCTGTTGCTCTGAAGGGTAATGGGATGTTCCCTGAGCATCTAAGACATTGTGCCTATGGCAAGTGCATCCTCAGGGCCCATCATGCTGCCCTTGGGCCTGTGTGGCTCCTGGGAGCCCCTGTCCTTTTAGAGGTGTGTGCACTTGTGATCATCATCTGGGAGTCAGATTCGCATCACTGGAAGCTTCTACTAAAGCCCCTCATGGAAACAATCTCAGTGGCACCTGGAGGTTGGAAGGGACAGTTTCTTTTCCCTAGTGGGCTCCTCCTCATACTTGGGTGATGGCCATGGCTCAGTCACTTCAATGTTCTCCCCGTCAAGGTTCCAGCAGGTGACATAAGAGCAACATGCCACCTGGAGCCTTCCCAAATGACTGCTCATGCACGCCTCACCTGCCCCTAAATCCATGAGCAATAAACACAGGCTCACTCACCCTCAACCACCCCGATTGTGTTTTTCAGCAAGGGAGACACCTCTGTGTTATTCATGAAGCCAAGATTTGTGGAGAGAAAGTGCACTATCAGCTAAGATCTGGCCTTAAATAAATACAATTCACTCAAAGAAAGACAACAGGCCAGAAAAATACTGTTGACACTTATCAAAGGAAAAGGATCCCCTTCGATAATATATAAACAGCTCCTACAAATCAAAAAGCAAAAGACAAACGACACAAGGAGAAGACAGACTCGCGTTGAGCTGGCGGCAGTCACCCCGCTTCCCCTTCCCAAGAGAGCACGGGTTTGCTCAGGTCCCCACCCCACACAGACACATGCCTCAGGGACAGCCCAGCCCCTGTGCAAAGGAGTCTGGATTCAGCATGGTGTCTCCATGGGATCCTTCTCCTTGTCCAAGACCCACCATAGTGTGTTGGGTGCTGGACAGATGATTTGGTCTCTCCATCTGTTGGGCCCAGGTGGAGGTGCTGGCAAGGAGGTTTCCAGGAAAATTTTTCCTTCAGTCTTGAAAAGAGACACCAAAAGGGATCTCTGCCTCCAGACACTGTGGTGAGGGTGTGAGGCCAGGATGGACAGATGTCTGGGGTCTGAAAGGAGCTGGCTAAAAATGAGGAGACCTCCGAAGATGGAGGAACAGAAAACATGGCAGGGATCAGGACTTCCCTGACACTAGTGGGCTTCCAGACCCACTGACCTTGGGTTACTTTTCACTGATGCTTTTCTTTACCTAAAACATATTTTTTAAAAATTGTAATATAGCTGGGCACAGTGGTGCAGGCCTGCAATCCCAGTGGCTCAGGAGGCTGAGGGAAGAGGATTGTGAGTTCAAAGCCAGTTTCAGCAATTTAGCGAGGCTCTGAGCAATTCAGCAAGACCCTGCCTCTAAATAAAATTTAAAAAGGGCTGGGGCTGTGGCTCAGTGGTTAAGCTCCCTTGGGTTCGATCCCTGGTTAAAAAAAAAAATTTGGTATAATACACAAAACACTTTAGCCCTTCTTTTTTATTTGTTTATTTATTTTTTGCGGTGCTGGGGATTGAACCCAGGGCCTTATACTTGCAAGGCAGGCACTCTACCAACTGAGCTATATCCCCAGCCCCACTTTAGCCCTTCTTAAGGGTATAGTTCAGGGGAATTAAGCACATTCCCATCATTGTGCAGCCAATGCCATGTGGAATCCACCCCCAGAACACTTTCATCTTTCCCGACACAAACTGAGCACCATTCCACTCCCCCATCTCTGGCAATCCCTATTCTATTTTCTATGCCTATGCATTTGACGACTCTAGGAACCTCAGATAAGTGAACTCATACAGTATCTGTCCTTTGTGACTGGCATATTTTTCTTAGCATCATGTCCCCAAGGCTCATCCATGTTATTGCATGTGTCAGAATTTCCTTCCGTTTAGAAACTGAATAACATGCCACTGTATGGATGGACCGCTTTGGTTCATTCCTTCACCTGTCAATGGACCCTTGGGTCATTTCAACCTTTTGGCTATTGGGAATCACGCTGCGGTGAATGTGGGTGTGTAAATATCTGTTAGAGTCCCTGCTTTCTGTTTTTTGGCCGTATAAGCTCAGAAGTGGGATTGTTAGATGATATGGCAATTCTGTTTTTAATTTTTTCGGGATTCACCATACTGTTTCCTAGAGCGGCTGCACTATTTCATATTCCCTCTCTACAGCTCTTCCAGTGTAAGAAGATAAATTGCTTAGTGTTGAAACCAGTTGAGTCATGGTTTTCTGTTTCTTGTTCCCTGAAGCATCCTAATTAATACAGATATGAAAAGGCACTTTTATAGGTGAGATATGATCGACCAATAAACATGAAAATATGCTCAGCCCCAGTAGTTAAACAGGGAAATGCAAATTGAAATAGCAGGGATATAACTTGTACCCATGAGGCTGGTGCTATGGCTTAGATCTACAGTGTCCCACAAAGGCCCCTGTATTGAAGGATTGGCCCCCAGGGTGCTACTATGGGAGGTGGTGGGACCTTTGAGTGCTGGGGCCTAGAGGGGGTCTCAGGTCATTGGGGGCTTGCTCTTACGAGGGATTGTGGAACCCTAGCCCCTTCCTCACTCTTTTTCTCACTTCTTGGCCATGAGGTGAGCAGTTTTGCTTTACCATGTGCCCCCTTCATGATCTGCTGCCTCACCACAGGCCTTAATTAAACAGGGTCAATCAATTATAGGCTAAAACTTCCAAATGGTGGGTCAAAGTAAACCTTTTCTCTGTGTAAGTCAGTTATTACAGGTCTTTGTTATAGTAACAGAAAACTGACTAATGCAATCAGTACAAGTAAAAAGACCAATAATGTCACACTGGGGAGTCCCTGGGGTCAGAGGGACTGGTGGAGTGTTTGTTGACACAGCATTTTCAGAGGGCAACTTGGCAGCATCTGCAAGATTTATGTGCACATGTCCTTAGCCTAGTGATGCCAATTCAACCTATTTTGTAGAAACACCTGCACAAATATACTAGGGAGTGAGTAGAAGTAAGTGTTGATTTGGAGCAATGGTAATAGCTCAAAACAAAAACAAACAAACAAACACAAAACAGTCCAAATTGCTTCCATGAAGGATTTGACTAAAGAAATCATGACGTCATTTACACTGTGGATAAGCATACAGCTCTGTAGAAGAATGAGCTTTGCGGCCAGGTCTGCAAACATGGAGAAGCCTCTAAGACAGTAAGTGGAAGTTCAGTGGACAACAAGTCTCAGGTGCACACACGTAGAATGCCTGCACTCAGGTTGGACCCCAATCCCGAGGATGCACACACATGTGTCTATGCACACCCACGTGCAAATGCACAGGGAGAAGCCCAGAAAGGCAGCCTGCAGCATCAGCTGGGGTGTCTCTGGGAAGGGAAAAAAGGGGGAACTTCTGGTGGAAAAAAGGGGGAACTTCAACTTTTTATTCTATGTCCTGTTGGAAATATTTGTAAGCGAGTGTATTTCTATGCTGTGTAACTTTTTAAAGAAGGCAAGACACTCAGGATGTTCAAAATCAATCTACAAAATATGCACATGTTAAGAAAAAATGGGTTTCATTGCATAATAGTGGTTCTGCCCACCCACCCTGATCCCCATTCCCAGGTGCCTCAGCGGGTCTCAAGGACCCTTGTACCTTGGGGCTGCCAGAGCAAGGTCAGGGACTCCAATGCCTCAAGTGGCCTTGGAGACTCTCAAAAGCAGGGACACGGGGGCCTTGCAGACTGGAAGGCTCATACCTACACTAGTGTCAGACGTGTGCCCCTCCCAGATGTGGCCCCCTTGGAGTAGGCCATGGAGTTCTAGCCTCAGACTGGAGTCAGCTGTCCCTGGAGACCAGATGGTTTCATACATCTTTTTTTTCCTTTTATTTATTTATTTGTTTTTTAATTTTTACAGACTTCATTTTGATTCATTGTTCATAAATGGGGTACAACTTTCATTTCTCTGGTTGTTCACGAAGTAGAGTCACACCGTTTGTATAATCATACATGCACATAGAGTAAGATGTTTGTCTCATTCCACCATCTTTCCTTCCCCTGCCTCCTCCCCTCACTCTTCATTTCACTCTACACAATCTAAAGTTCCTCCATTCTTCTCTTACCCCCACCCCTGTTATAAATCAGTATCCACTTATCAGAGAAAACATTCGGCTGTTTTTTTGGGCTTGGCTTTTTTCACTTAGCATGATATTCTCCAACTCCATCCATTTACCAGCAAATGCCATAATTTTATTCTTCTTTACGGTTGAATAATATTCCATTGTGTATATATACCACAGTTTCTTTATCCATTCATCTATTAAAGGGCATTTAGGTTGATTCCACAATCTAGCTATTGTGAATTGTGCTGCTATAAACTTTAATGTGGCTGCATCACTGTAATATAACTGGGTCAAAAGGTGTGTTCATTCCAAGTTTTCTGAGGAATCTCCATATTGCTTTCCAGAGTGACTGCACCAATTTGCAACCCCACCAGCAATGTATGAGTGTTCCTTTTTCCCCACATCCTCGCCAACACCTATTGTTCCTTGTATTCTTGATAATAGACATTCTAATTGGGGTGAGATGAAATCTTAGGGTAGTTTTGATTTGCATTTCTCTTATTACTAGAGATGCTGAGCATTTTTTCATATACCTGTTTATTTCTTGTAGATCCTCTTCTGTGAAGTGTCTGCTCATTTCCTTAGCCCATTTATTGATTGGGTTATTTGTATTCTTGGTGTAAAGTTTTTTGAGTTCTCTATAAATTTTGGAGAATAGTGCTCTTAGCTGAGGTGTGTGTGGCAAAGATTTTCTCCCACTCTGTAGGCTCTCTCTTCACATTGTTGATTGTTTCCTTTGCTGAGAAAAAGCTGGAGATGAATGTTCTATCTGAAGTGCAACAGGTCGACCAATGGTACAGAATAGAGGACACAGAGACAAATCCACATAAGTACAGTTACCTCATGCTAGACAAAATAGCCAAAAACATACAATGGAGAAAAGATAGCCTCTTCAACAAATGGTGCTGGGAAAACTGGAAATCTATATGCAGCAAAATGAAATTAAACCCTGTCTCTCACCCTGCATCTAGGATCAAGGACCTAGGAATCAGACCAGAGACCCTGCACCTGATAGAAGAAAAAGTAGGCCCAAATTTTCATCATGTCAGCTGAGGACCAGACTTCCTTAACATGACTCCCAAAGCACAAGAAATAAAAGCAGGAATCAATAAATGGGATAGATTCAAACTAAAAAGCTTTTTCTCAGCAAAGGAAACAATCAACAATGTGAAGAGAGAGCCTACAGAGTGGGAAAAAAATCTCAGCCATCCACTTTAAGGTGGTGGAGGTCCGTGAAGCTGCTCGTAACTACTCCTTCATCTCATTGGCATCTGGTGGCTTGGTAAGGCACCCAACCTCGTGAGAGGGCTGCTGACCTCAGGAGACCCCGTGAGCCCTCATCCAGGGTCCTAACCAAAAATCCATGCAAGTCAGAAACTCCTGGGACAGGCATGGGCAATGTCCCCTGCCTTACTTCATTTCTTCATCTTTCACCATCACTCCAGCTGTGAAACCCACCCTACCCCTCAGCACCTGTGGACCTTGGGGACATCCCCTAACCTGAGCTTAGACTTCCTCATCTGTAAAATGGAGAGAGCAGTAGCTGGCTCAGAGAAGAAGCTGAGCTTGAGTGAGACAGTGTACAGTGAAAAGGGATGTGTCTAAGTTGCCTGATTGAGGGGAGTAAAGAGGACGCAGGAAAGGGAAATGACCCTGCCTTGGTGTCAGGGAGGGCTTCGTGGAGGAGGGAGCAGTGAGCTGAGTTTCAAAGATGTCCCTGTGAAGGCTACTGTGTAATTTAAAAAGAAAGAAAGAAACCCTCAAACTTGGTGTCATAAGAGAACCATTTTATTATGCCTGTGGACCCATGAGCCAGGAATTTGTACACCCCAGTGACACTGGCTTGTCTCTGCTCCACAATGTCTGGGACCTCAGCTGGGAGACTAGAAGAGGGGGGTGACTCTGTGGCTGGAGAATCTTTACCTAAGTGTCTGGCAGGTGGTTCTAGTCATTAGGGCCCTCAGTGGGGATAGTGGCTGGAGCATCCACATGTGACCTCTCCTGGAGTCCCTGGACATGGGCTAGCTGGGCTTTCGGCCCCATCCTGGGGCAGGTGAGTGGGAGAACTGGAGGCTGGAATAGTGGGTGAGGAGAGGGAAGAAAGGGAGCCAAGGCTCAAGGTTCAGGCTGAGCTCAGGGTTCTCCTTCCTTTACCATTTCTCCATCCCCCGAACACACACCCAAGTTTCCCGCCTCACTTTGGCTCAGCAGGCCAGGTTTCTAGTTAGTCCTGGTCCCAAACCAGCTGTACCCCACGTTCCTAGAGGGGCCTCAAGTGTTACCCCTGGGGTCTATACGAATATGGAGTAGACCTTCCCTAGTAGAAAGAGAGGCAGCACTCAACCAAGAGCCCAGACTCCAGATTTCAGTGGGCACACAGCCTCTCCCAGGGAAATGAATGAAGGAACTAGGACACGATGTCACTCCCTTGAAACTGGAGGTGCTTCCTGCAGGAGGAGAGGACTCTCTCCAGCCAGTCCCAGCCCACATCCCTCTGCCTAGCATTAGGCTGCTTCCCAGTTCCCCTTCGTGGAGATGGGCTATTTGGAAGAATGTTCAACTTTATAAAATAAAGCAGAAACTGGCTTCCCTGGGCGTCCCTGGGCGGAGCCTGCTGTGGGACGTGTAGAACACAGACGGGGTTGATAAGGGAAGGAGCGATTCGGCAAGAAACTCACAACTGGCGTTTAGAATTAATTTAGCACCTTGTCTGCTCTGAGGACATATGCTACATGTCTCCAACGCTGACACCGTCAACACCATCTGTGCGTGCTGGAGGTGGCCGGGAAGGACTGCAGGCCCTGGTGTAGACACAGGCGGCTCCGGGCGCGCGATGATCACACCTCCCAGTGCGCGCGAACGCCGCCGATGTGTGTGGAATCCCAGGGCCCTGGGAAATCAGTGGGCATATGGCAAGTGTCTTGCTTTTTGGCACCAGGCACAGAAAATAAGTGATGGGGTGCAATCTGTAGTCAGGCGGAATGTGACTGATGCTGTCTTTACAATCTTGACTTTGCACGATGTGGCAGGTTCCCAGCTTGGAGTGAGCAGATCAGCTCCTCCAGGGCTTGCGTCTGACACTCCCAGAGCCTACAGTGGGGATGCTGGAATTGGGCACAGGAACTTGCGCCCACCTGTGTGGCAACAGACAGCTCTCGGCAATATTCTCCTTTGAAGCACTTAAGATGCTATTGGTTACATCTGGTGACAGAATTCAAAGTCCCTTAAACAAAGACTCCAAGACTGATTGCCCAAGGGTTGAAGCTGGAGACAAATTGTAGCAGCCAGTGCGGGCCACAGGCCACACCCACTAACACCACTAAGGGAAAGAAGCAGGAAAGGTGACGATTGGTGCTATCATTGCCCCAGGGAGCCCAGACGTTCTAGGAAGCCTCAAGACCCTGCTGCATGTTCCCTGGGAAGGCCAGGCCCGGATTCGCCCGTGCACTCAACAAATGCTTATGGAACACTCTCGTGGGAGTTGAAGATGTCCAAATTCCCACCACAGGGAGCCGATGTTCTAAGTGGGCAATAGGGAGAGACCACCAAAGAACTGGTATGCGTGGAGCTCGGGCAGGGGAATTGGAAGAAAACTGGAGCAGGAAGGGCCTGGGGGTGCAGGGCTGGTTTGCAATGTGGATGATTGTGACTGGGACGGGTCCATTGAGAGCTGACATTTTAAAGGAAAAAGCCACTCGGCACGCCGGGACCCAGGGAGGGGACTCTGGGTAAAGGTCAGAGGGCATGTTGAAGGCAGTGAGGTGGGAGCGAGGGATGCAAGATTCCGAGTAAGGTCAGGCTGACGTGGGGACAGGAGAGAGGGACCTGAGGGCATGATGAGGATTTGAGCTTGGACTCTCCATATAATCAGGGATTCAGAGCAGAGGAGCATATCTCTGTTAGCCATCTTCCATTTAGAGGGACCACTCAGCTGCTAGGTGGGGAATATTCTGTATCTGAGTTGTTATGGTTTAGATATGAGAAGTCCCCCAAAAGCTTATCTGAGACAATGCAAGAAAGTTCAGAGGTGAAACAACTGGGTTATGAGCTTTAACCTAATCAGTGTATTAATCTACTAATATGGATTAACTATAAGCAGGTAACTGATAGATACCTGTAGGCAGGGAGGGTGGAACTGGAGGAGGTAGATCACTGGGGGTGTGCCTTTGGGATCTATTTTTGTCTTCAGTGAAGAGAGTTCTCTCTCTCTCTCTGCTTCCTGGTGCCATGTCCTGAGCTGCATTTCTCTTCCACATCCTTCCGCCATGATGTTTTGCCTCCCCTTGGGTCCAGAGCTATGGAGTCAACTGTCTATGAACTGAGACCTTTGATACTGTGAGCCAAAATAAACTTTTCTTCCGTTAATTGTTCTTGTCAGGTCTTTGGTCACAGTAATGCAAAACTGACTAAAGCATGATTAAAGGCTAAAAGGCCGTTTAAACAAATTTTCCAACTTGATGAGTTCTTGCTTTTGTCTCTGATTTCCAGTTCCATGTAGGACCTCATGGAGAAAGCATTAAGTCACAGTTAGGGAACTTGGGGGACATCCTCACTCTAACACTAAAAGCCTGTGACTTGTGGACAAACTTGTTAAGCCACACTGACTCCGTTTCCCCATTTGTCCAGTGGAGATAATCATGGCAGCCATCCATCTATCCATGGTGTTGACCATGAGATGAGATTGCAGAAATGTGAATGTTGGAAGTAAAGATGCACCTATGCTCTGGGGAGCAGAGTTCCTGGGTGAAGTCAACACTCTCCTCTGTGTCTCCTTGTTCACGTTGGGTCAGGGTGTGATATGGAGGTTTGCAGCCAGCAGCAGAGATCTGGTAACTCCAGGTGTGACCATTGGGGCATTGCTGGTACCATGGCATCCAAGGTCACCCAGCACACGGCATTTCTGGAACACATGTGAAGCTGTGTGTTGTCAAGCTGAACAGAGACGTCTGACTTGGGGTGGGTATTGTCACCAAGAAATGTCCCCTGAAATCACCCTACACTTCCACTCCCTGCAGCTACCGATTTGCAAGCAATTGGTTCGTAATTTTTCATTTAACAATCACCAAATCCACCTGCAAGTGTACACTCTGGAAAACAGCTCTGGATTTGAGAATAACATCAATGGTAGAACAAAAGAATTTTTTTTTGCATTAGTTTTTTCAAAACTAGGTATTGCTTGCACAGAGAAGTTTCAAAGAGTACAAAGGAGATGGTGAGAATGAGCCGCCTCCCCTTACCGACCCCGTCCCTTCCTCAGATCAGCAGAGACTGTTGCCAATGCTGTGTCACCTTCCACAAGCAACATCTATACCTGCAAACATGCTTTTATGTACTTTTTCTGCACACGTGGTCTGTCCGCATTTGCAGATTCCGTACTTGGGAACTTGCCTACGCACTGACAAGTGTTGATAACTCAGAATGAACACTCACTGGGGCTTTCCCACTCTGACTCGGACGGGCAGAGCAGCCAAGGATTTCCACCACCTACCCGTGAATGCCAGCTGCTGTCGTACGAGGAGACGCTTGGCTTCTTGTTTCAGTCCTCATACTGTGAACAAGTGTCCTTTTCCCGATCTATTCAGGACCACGTTTTTCTTATTTTTGTGCTTATTGTTAGCAATCTTGCAAGTGCTGAAGTGCTGTCTGGCATTCCTAAGTGCACTGTGCTGACCTTGGGGAGACAGGCTTCATTCAAGCTTGAAAGACAGTCACGTGTCCAATTTGAATGAACCAACAACATATAGTAAGCAAATTATCCTTAAAGAGAAAAAACACATGACAAGTTTTGTTTGGATCAGTTGGTAAAAATGCAACCCGAAGATCACAGGATCCTAACCCTGTCTTTCCCAGGGAGTCAATGGCTCAATATTTTCTGAGTCTGTGCTCAGGGTTTGAAGAATGTATCTGATATGAATAACAAGAGTCAATGGCATGTAATCCTTTCTCATTTCAAAATTTTGAATATGCCATAGTCTGGTACCTTGATTTTTTTCATTTAGCAATAATCTTGGATACTGTTCCATATTGGAAAGCAAAGGACTCGCTGTTCTTTTCCACAGCTGCGTTATATTTCATGGAGGGTAAGTACCCTCCCCACTTAAGCACAGTCTGATTTGATGTGGGTTGCTCTCATCCCCTGCTAATCTCTACAATGATGGAAATAATATGCTATGCAAATGTTTCTGAGCTCCTGTGTCAACGCCTCTCTAGGATAAATTCTGGTGGAGAAGCAACTGGATCAGGAGGTAAGGTCACTTGACTTTGGACTGGTCTCACAAAAGCACCACTGAGAGGCCATGTCTCCAAGTCCCAGTGAGTGAGAGTCATGATTCCGCAGCAGGAGGTTTTCCAGGGTTGCTGTATCACTGTACCACAAGATGTGGTAGAAACAACAGAAACTTCTTCTCTCACAGGCCTGCTGAAGGCCAAGATCAAGGTGACGGCAGGGCTGACCCCTCCTGGAGGCTCTGAAGGAGAAATATTCCACATCCCTCTCCCGCTTCTGATGGCGAGTGGCCGCACTGGGGCTCCTTGGCTTGCAGATGCATTGCCCATCTCTGCTCCCATCTTCCCATGGGGTTCTGTCTGCATGTGTGCGTGTCCAAATTTCCCTCTTCTCACAAGGAGACCAGTGGATCATCAGATTTAGGGCCACCCTGATCTAATATGACTTCATCCTCACTGATTTCTTCTGTAAAGACCCTATTTCCTGATGAGTTTATCTTTAGAGGAGCTGGGGGTTAGGACTTCCTCTTGTCTTTGAGGGGACATAATTCTACCCACTACAGAGGTCCTATCAGATGCTTTGCTCTCTGTTGCTCCAAGGGACCCCAGGCACTTTTTATAGCAGAATTGAGTGTAGTTAATTGTGGCAATTCTGACAAATGCCTGCTGTTCCAGATCCCTCTGGTTGCCTCAGAAGCTGCTGTTGACACCTGAGGTCACCTGTCAATCCTGATTAGAAGCCCCCCAGCTCACTCACTGGCAGGTAGGGTGGGACACCATATGATATTCCCCCAGGGCACCTTCTAAGGAGTCTGCTGCTGCCAAACACTGGGCCATTGGAATCACATTTCACTGGAGCTAAGACTACTGTAAAAACAATGCAGAATCAATATTAAGCTTGAAAAGGACCTTTAGAAGTTCAAAAGCCAGCAATTGATTTCTTTTGTCTTTGCATTTGAGCTGAGGTTTTTCAGGGGTGGCAGCACTTGGGGTCTCTGTGCTGCCCCCTGTGTGTGTCAGGGATGCAGGATACACATCCCCGGCACTTAGGGAAGAATGCTCAGTCCACACGGCCTCGTGGCACCTGCTCTGCTTCACCCAGCCAGCCGTTCCTCCGCCAGGAGCTTAGCCTGCAGGTGGCTCACGCAGGCCTGCAGAATCCTCACGCAGCATTGCAGAAACCAGCCAAAGCAAGAAAACAGCCAGTCAGTACACAGGTAGGACTCTGCTTCTAGCTGCACGTATCTGGCCTCCCTTCTGTCACCCATGCCTTCATCTTCCCTATAGCAAAGGCTGCTAGTGAACAAACCTGAAGTGGTAAAATTCCCAGTGTGGACAGGCTCAGCCTACATGGCATCCCTAGCTGTGATCTGTCGGTAAGACACATGGGCCAGAGATGGTGGTGGCCCCCAGGGACACAGAGGATACCTCTGACCCTCTCAGCAGCCCTTCCATAGCCCCACTTATGAGGCATGTGTCTTCCATCTGCCCAGCCAGGGAAGATGGGCTGCAGGAAACGCTCCTGCTTCTACCCTGCTGAGATCTAGAAGGACGCCCATTGTGATGTGTGGGAAAATCTAAGGGCAGGAAGCAGAAGCCCCTCCTCAGGGTACTGGCAGAGGTGTAGAGAACCCCAGGGTCCACCCGTGAAATATACAATGGACTGAGGCTGTCTGCTTTGGGAAATCTCCCCTCTGTTCTGTCCAACTATCCTATCTCAGGATGTGAATCCTAAGTGTTTTGGCCATTTAAGAGATATTTAAAGATGAGTCTTTGTTAGGAGGAGGCAGGGTGGGGCGGAGTTAGACTCCCCAGTAAATATTAGTTTAAGTAGTGCAAAAAAAAAGTGTTGTGCACAGTTCCTGATTTATTGACTGATTTCTCCCGGTCAATTTCCCACCAGGGAGCAGCAGGGGGCTGAATAGCAAGGGGTGAACAGATGGGAAGCCATGCAAAAATCTTCCAAATAATGCTCAGGAAACGGGGTGTCATCCCCTGAATACATTGCCAGCTCCCTGATAAAAATCCCTGAGCAAGCTTGGCAGAGTGATATACACCCATAATCCCAGTGACTTCGGAGGCTGAGGTGGGAGGATCGAAGTTTAAGGCCAGCCTGAGCAACTTAGCAAGCTCTGACTCAAAAAAAAAAAAAAAAAAAAGTCTGAGCAGATTTTACAGCTGGGTGTTCACAGTTAATCAGAGCACAAACGCAATCAGGGCTTCTAACCATCATTTGAGAAATGTCCCAAGATAAGGAATTTTATTTACCAGACATTTCTCATTAGGATTTCAAAGGGGCAGGCTGGGGAGGGTGAGATGGTCAGAGTGACAGAACCCTTCCAAGAACTCCAAGACAGGAGTGGGGCACAGAGCACTGAGTGAGTCCTCCAACCTTCCTAGAGCAGCCCAGCCTGGCACAGTTGCCGGCAGCCATTGCTGATGGAGGTAAGGCCCATGGTCAAGTGTTCAGGAAAGGCTGGGAAGGAGCTGGGCTGAGAGGTAGGAAAACTGGAGACTCCATTTCACACTGGAAAGGAAAAGGAAAGTATTTGTTCATTGACTTTTTAAGTTTTTTTTTTTTTCCTTTTAAAAAGAGCTATATCTGGTTACAAATATTTTTGAGAAGAAAATCCAACATTGAAGTTAATTTTCCTTGGAGTTTTTTAAAGGATTGTTTGTGACTATGTTATTCTGTGCTGCACAGAGTCACGTAGTGGGGATTACTAAGGCCGCACTTTGCTGGTGCATCAGGATTCTGGCACGTGCGTGTTGGACCCAGCATTTCCTGGGCAGAGTGCATTTCCTCTGACCTCCTGCCTCTGAACTTGGAATCTAGTGCTGGAGGGTCATCTGATTAGAGCTACTCTGGTTCTTGAAAAACAGCTGCAAAGTCAGAGGGACATTACACAGAGGCCACTGAAAACCAAACAAAAAAAATTTCTTCTGGAAAATGTACATTAGGGGCAGTATACTTTAGATGTAGACTCTCAGAGTAATATTTGAGGTTAGCCTTAAAAACCTCTTAAGAAAAAATCTGAAGGTTTGCATTTAAAATCCGATTGATATCCCTCCTCCCAATTTTCACAGATGCCAAGATTTTTTGTTTTTTGTTTTCATTTTGTGGTCTTTTTAGACATTGAGAGAAGTTCACTATCAGATCAGTTCAAATTTGTTGCTCCAATTTTAAAAGAATTTGAAAGCTATGTCTCTGTCATCCCTTCCTTTGACCATTTCCAAATTTACGGAATATTAAATAATTGGACAACACAGAGATTCCCCCAAAAGGGGATGCAGAATTTTCCTCACATTCCACAGAACCAGGCACCTAGAAGGTCTATGATAAATATCCAGGTGACCTGAACAGGTGGCCATGGAGTAGTAGGACTGCCCATGAGGGGGAAGTCATTGAGTCCTCTTCTCAAAGAATATAGTTCAGCGACTTGAAAAAGAGCAAACAAGAGGGAAAGAGGGGAGCAAAGAGTCAGAGCTGATAAAGCAGTTCTACACTATGGAAGGGGATCCCCCAAATGCCCATCTCTGTGCCTGCTTCTCTCCCACTGCCCCATTGCTACAGACTGCCTCACCCCCATTCTCCACACCTGCCTGTGTCCACACCCTTTGACTGCTGTCCTTCCCACTAAAGGGGTGGAGTGTATTCCGCACACCTGACTTTGGGTTCACCTGGGTTACTGCTCTGCCCAGCAGGCTGGAAGGATGTGTTGATGGCCAGTTCCAGGCCAGGCTGCAAGGGTGCGCACGTTTGCATTTGTTCTCTTATCCTTCTGCCATTTTCATGGGCTGAACATGCCTGATGACCCCACTCTCTCAGGAGGAAGAGAAACAGTGATCAGAGTCACCCTGGTTAAGCCCCATCTAGGTCATCCACCTCTCCTCTGATCCTCATAATGGATATTGCTATGAAAACAACATCAATGAGCCACTGAGACATGGGGTGATTTGTTATGCAGCAATTTTGCAGCAATAGCTAGCTGATACACTCCTTCCCATGGATGACTCAGTCTTCTTCACTCCACATGTTTGTCTCATCTGCACCTCTCACAACACAGTCTTCTCTGCCTGCTATTCTAGCACTGATTTCCTAGGACCCTTCACCATTGATTTTTCAGTCCATTTCCCTCATGTAGATGTCTCCATCTCCCTTGAATCTTTCTCAGGCCCACAGCGCCCCTTGCCTCTGGATCTGGCCACCCTGCCCTCACCTCCCTTGCCCCTGCCGTTGGCAATCATCCCTTCCTCTCCTCCTCCCTGCTCCTGGCCTCCTAGCGTGGGCTGGTGCTTACCTCCCTCTGGCTGTCCCTTGAAGGGAGGAATTTAGAGGTGCTCTATGAAGGCATTATTCATACATGAGACGCTGTCACTGTTGACAGGATAGGTAGGTCCCACGGCAGACTCAGTGACCTCCAATGCCAAGATCTCCTGGCAGAGGAAGCCCGGCTTTTGTGGAATAGACACAACCTTGTCTAGCAGCGTGCAGTCTCTGCCAACGGCAAATTCTGTCGACTGCGACTGCTATTTGACAGCATTTGTTAACATATTAATGACAGGAAGAGGCTTCTTGGCATGAATATCTCATCCCTCAGTTCTCCTCCCTGGAACAAAGGGAGGGGTCTGAGTGGGGAGGTTAAAGCTGACCTAAAAAAGAGCTGATTCCCCCTGGAGAGGACCCCCCATTTCAACACTGTCTTGGAGTGTGGGGTCTCTGGGCAGACACTCTGTGCTTCTCTGGTGAGCCCAAAGCCACACACTCGGTTACAAGGAACAGCAACCCACAGGGCCTGGCTCAAGGGAAGGAATGTCTCTGTCAGCACCCATCAGGAAAGATGGGGCACTAGATTTAAGATAACTCAGGAGGGACTAAACCAGGGGGCTGCTTAGAAGGGTTGAGAAGGCTGCCAGGAAACCACAAGGGGCTGTGGTATCCTGGGGCTAATTACAGCAAAGTTGCTACCAAGGAGAGAATGGATGATGGAACCCGGGAGGGGAGAGTCCCAAGGAGGGAGCCACCTTGCCATGTCCTTTGCTTCAGTGGAAGGCACAAGTGTCCAGGACTATCCCACATGAAGGAGCTGGGGAACCAACACACTGGCCTTACTTTCTCTGTCCTTCTGGACTCCTTCTGGGGGGTTACCACTGTTTGAGCCCCATGGGACACTAAAGATACAAGACAGGATAGTCCATTGATGTCCATCCAGATTAGCCTCCTGGGCCGAGTAGAAGGGACAGGGATGGGAAGCTCTAAAGCATAACCCAAGACAGCTGTCCAGGGCTGGGCTCAGTAGAGTCTGACCTAAGAAGTGCTTCTGGACTCCAGTCCCCATGGCAGCTCCATCATGAGCTCAGCTCGGGCCCCTTCATGGCTCACTGCTTCCTGCCTCACCACCAAGGGGCAAATCAAGTCCTCGTCTCAGTTTGAATTCCAAAGACAGAATCTTACTGACCCAATTTTAGATTTTAGAACCAAATTAAATGATGCCAGAGGATGCCTGTGAGCCTCCAGATTGCTCAGCACCAGACTGCTTGGGGCAGGTAGGCGCACGCCTCCTTCCATTGGAGGGAGATGGCATGAGGGTCTGAGAATGACATGCATTGGTCATTCACTCTGCCTTTGTTGGCATTTTCCTAGGAACAGACCCTGGGACGAGGATGCGAATGCAAGTAGCTGATTAGAGAGGAGGTCCAGGAAATAAGTAGGGATGTGGAGGAGTAAGGCCAGATGGGACATGCGTGAAATAAAGGTTGCTCCCACAAGCCAAGCACCACTGTGGGCAAGTGGGGCTCCCTCCTCCTAGAGCACCTGGGGTTCAGTGTGGAATGCACTCCTCAGGGCTCTTCCAGCTGGGGTGCAGTAGGCAGGATAGTTATGGTTATGCTTATGTTGTATTTTGATAATATACATGTTAATTACATGTAACACATGTCAGATATGTTAAATATTGTTGGTCATAGGCTGTGGGCTACTGAGTATAGAAGGTCATTAATTCTCAGGTACTTTGGTCTCCAATGACCAGGGTGTCCTCAGGAGACCACTGGGTGGCATTACAAGGGTGACTTAAGGGTGCTTGGGATTTATCTAACCAGGTATGGTAAAGCACACACATCCACGGATGACTATTGGGAAGGGAAAAAATTTAATTTTCAGGAGCCTAGAAACAGGAGTCAGGGCTCCAGTGCAGGGTCACATGGGGGAGCACCTGGGTGGGTCAGGGGGTAGAGGAAGGAGGGAGATATATAAGGGCCTTTGTTGCACAAGGAACAGGTGAGGCAGGGGAGGCAGTTTAGGATTGGCTGGTTTGAATAATTCCAGCAGGCTCTGGGGCCTGGGGGCTGTCCTTAGTTGCCTGTACCTGGCCCTGGGTGACTAGAAGGATGGTGGCCCAGAATATGAGGGTCCACATGAAAGATGAGCTTGTAGGTGAGTCATTTGTCCTCTCTAGGAATTGGCTAAGGCTGGGAGGACTGTCCCTTCAGGGTCAGCAAGGCCCTGCATGTCAAAGCATCAGAATACAGAAAATAGAAGACGTGGTTAGGATATATGGGAAGGCCAGAGAAGAAAACAAGGGCTGTGCTGGGGGTCCTGACGGTCTGTGACACATTCATTCAGCTACTTATTAGGAAGTTGTGTAGAGAGACCCGTAACGAAGGCAGGGGACATCCAGTAAGTACCTGCCCTCATCACCCACAGGTTCAGATGGGAACTTCAGACCAGGCAGGTGGAGCAGGAGTCCCTGTGGGCAGGCACCATGCACTCCAGGGACAGCAGGGAGCATGTTCTGGTCAGTTCTGGTCAGTGCCAAGAGTGGCCCCGAGGGCTCCCTTCTGGAGCCAATTCTCTAAGCAACTGGGCATGCAGAACTGTTTCCTGTGCCAGGGCTGGCCCAGGGCTGGCCCAAGAGACACTGCCCACCAGCTTTTCAGGACATGATATATTCTGCAGAACCAACCCTGCTTCCTTCAAGGTCATTCGGGGAGCTTAGGGGTCTGCCAGGTGGCAATGAACAGAAAGGGGTGCATAAGGGACCCGGATGGTGCAGGTTGCTTTGGGCAGGGTAGCGCCTCTGAGAGAAAGGTCCTTCTGCATGGGGGCCCCTCTTGCCAACTTCTCCACATTAAAAAAGAAAAAATCACTTTGAAAGACAGAGACTGACAGAGGCTCCAAACACCCAACCTCTTCAAACAACGCAATTAATTTTTCCATTCAAACCCCCTCCTCCCTGAAGCCATGAGAGTTTTCTTTAAACTTGGAACATTGACGTGGCTGGAAGTATTCAGTTACCCATGTTAGAGTGAGAGAGCCTTGCACCAAAAGGTAAATGCAAAAAAAGTCACAAGGAAGTGTGAGCAAAGAACCAAGTCCTGGAGAATCTCTGGGAAATAGCCTCTACTTGATGTCCACTTAGGTCAGTGGGTCTCGAGGACCCATCTCCTGCCACCCCTGGAGACCAGAGCCGACCTGGATCCCTCTGGCCTCCCTCTCTGGGGAGCAAGCGGGGTCTCTGCTTCAGGACAGTGTAGTAGAGAACATTCCAGCCCAGCCTCCTTCCACTCAGATGCAGCTCCACACAGAAACACAGAAAGCCCAGGACAGTTGCAAATGCCTTTCTTCATTATGATTTTTTTCCTAGAGCTTGCTAATTAAATCATTAAAATTTTATCTTCACTTAACCATGGATAAGAAGCATTTGAAACATTTAATTAGTATGCTGCAAGAGATCCATAGGAGCCAGGGATCTCTGCAGGTTGGACCTGTTGGAAGGGGGAGGGATGGAGTGGGGGAGGGAAGAGGCAGAGCAAAAGAGCTGGGGCGGCCACAGGAGCTGGTGAGGTGGTTTATTTGGAAAGGAACCTGTAACAGCTCTCTGTTTAAGCTTCTGATAAGCGCTGGCAGAGGAATCAAACCCACCTGCCTGGTCATGCCCTGTGTGTGTGTGTGTGTGTGTGAGAGAGAGAGAGAGAGAGAGAGAGAGAGAGAGAGAGAGCACGCGCACATTTGGAGTTTGAGAACTCTTAGCTCAAAGTTCTAAATAGCATTTCAGATTCTACATATATTTCCAAGCAGATCCCCTGAGTTCTCGGGCCTCCTCCTACTCCTGGCCAGCAAGGGAAAATACCATGACATAAAATTGGGGGGTGCAATGCCAAGGTGAGGGGGTAGTGGGAAAGGCCCTGGGTGCCTGGGAAACAGAAGCTGTCCTCCCACAGCCTGTGCCCAGCAGCTTGCTGCGGGCAAGGTCTCCTTGCTGCGGGCTCGTAGAAGCCCACCACAGCCTCGCAGATGGGCAGTTAGCAACTCCTTAGCCATGACCGTGCTGTGGCTGTATTCATCTCCTAGGGCTGTTGTAACAGTGCCACACACAGATCGCTGAGGGCAGCAGGCATTACTTTCTCATAGTTCCAAAGGTGAGGAGTCCAATGTCCAATTGCCACCCTCCCTCGGCCCCAGACTTCTTGGTCTGCTTCACTCCAGTCCACCCACCGCGGTTCACCCCCGGTCTCCTCTGTCACATTGTTTTCTCTCTGCGTTGTTGCTGCATCTCTACACCATCACGTTGGGTTAGGGCCCATCCTGATGACCTCACCTTGATCCAATCACTTCTGTGAAGACACGTGTCTTCAAATAAGCCTGCAGTCGAAGGTGCTGGAGTTAGGACTCTAACATTGGGAGGCACAGTAATGACAGCACTGAGAGACTTTGAAGGTTGGCCAAGGTCACACAGCTGGGGCGAGTGGAAGCAGGATTTCCAAACAGATCTGACTTTTGTGTCACAGTCCTGACTTTTGTGCTGTTGGGGGAACATTCTAGGACTGCTACATGTGGTTCTTGAATGTCCCCCAAAGGTCATCTGTTAGAAGCTTGGTCCCCCAGGTGGTGTTACTGGGATTGATGGAGACTTTAAGAGATGAGGCCTAATAAGAAGTCCTTAAGTCAGTCATGGTGGCACCTGCCTGTCATCCTAGCTGCTCAGACAGCTGAGGAAGGAAGATGGCAGGTTCAAAGTCAGCTTCAGCAACTTAGCAAGACCCAGTCTCAAAATTAAAAATAAAATGGACTGAGGATGTGGTTCAGAGGTTAAGCACCCCTGGGTTCAATCCCTGGTACCAAAAAGAAGAAAGAAAAGAAAAGAAAAAAGAAGTCCTTAGATCATTGGAGGAGATTAGATCAAAGAGAGAGATCGTCTGCCTTCAAAGGAGATTGTAGGACCCCCACCCCTCTACCTGGCTCATGATGTGGCAGTTTCCATGTTCCCACCATGCTGTGCTGCCTCACCACGGGCCCAAAGCAATAGGACTGACATACCATAGGCTGGAACCTCCAAATCTGTGAAGCGAAATAAATCTTTTCTCTTTATAGGTTGATCCTCTCAGGTATTTTCTTATATTGACAAAAACCTGACTCACAAAAAGCCACAAACCCAGGAGCTTTAGCTGCCCCCACATCGGTCCTGGTCCTGGACCAACTGGACAGAACCAGGCAGAACTCCAGGCAGGTCCAGAGCCACCGGGTCAGGCATAGCAGGAGTTGTCAGCCTGGTGGACACCCAGGCGCCCACGGCAGGCCGCAGGCTCTTCTCCAACAGATGGATGCTGCTGTCTGTCTGTCACCGTTGTTTTGTGGAGTCTCAGGGCTCACTGCATGTGTGGACAAATCTCCAGGTGTGAGCGTTTCAGTAAGTTCTTTCTGGGGAGGAGGGTTTCACTCACTTCCTCACACCTGATTGCTCACACCTGGCCCCAAGACAACAGGCCTAGGGTCAAGCCTAGGTCAAAGTTACACTCCTGTTGGCTATCGATGCTGGGCTCACAGGTCCCTCCTTGGACCCTCCCCTGTGTCGAGCCTTGGCAGCCCCAGTCCAAGCACCTGGCATTACTCAAGGGCCGACTGAGGGAGGCGCCCAGGGGCCTTCTCAGTGTCCTCATGGCCAGTCCTGCCATCCAAGGCTTTCTGTCCCCACCCCAGCCTGCTGGGGCTGAGCTCCAGGATGCCACAGAAGAGCAGGCTGAAAGAGACAGAGGCAGGCGCAGCCAGCTGGAACCGCCCTCCCTCGCCTGCTGCAGGTCCAGCGGGCGGTGTCTGGGGATGTCTTCACGTTCACTCCTGTTAGAAAGCAAGCAGTCGTTGCCCCGCTGAGATGCAGCCAACCCCTGGGGACCTGGCACAGTCACCGACTTTACTGCAGGAGGAGATTAGACGAGGGGAAGGATTTCCCATTAAACACAGTAATTATTAAAATCCTTTGAGGCAACATGCAGGAAAGAGTATGCAAAACATTAAAGGAAACTTCTGGTACTGAACCACTATTATGCTGTCAAGTTTCAGAAAAACACACGGATGTCAGCACCAACGAAACGCAGTGATACAAGGCTGGATTTAAAGCGGCAGCGACAGCTCTTAACCTGATCTGTTTGTTATGAGATAATGAGACTGTGCGATGCTTTGATTTCCGCTAACTACCTTGGGAGTTTAACCCTTCATTCTGGAACAGGCTGCCGTCTGGAATGTGCTGTCTGATCCTGTGCCTTCCTGGCCAGGTCCCCCGTGTGAGGGAAGCAGGATTCAGGTGCTCAGAGGGCAATGGACTCTGGTCTCGGTGACTCACTGAGATTTCTTAAAGAGCTGGGGGAATGTGCACGGGCTGAGAGAAGGAGGAAGTGAGAGTTGAATGAAAAGAGCAGGGGAACAAGCCACCACCCACCCTAACCTCCTGCCACCACCATATTGTCCTGATGCAGGGTGGCGTGGGGGCACCAGGAAAGCCAAGCTGTGGGACCCCATGCAGACCTTGGCATGAAAACACAAACCCAATGCCTTGCTCTCTTCCTAGGAGCAAGCCCCGTGTGTGTGTGTGTGTGTGTGCGCGCGCGTGTGTGTGTGTGTGTGTGTGTGTGCGCGCGTGCGCGTGCGCCCACCTGCATAAACATTTCTGTTTAAATTCTTGGGCCCGGCAGAGGGAGAGCAAGTGTTTTCTCTCTCCCTTTCTTGTTAGGAAGGAACATTCTGAAGAGCAGGAAGTAGGATGGTTTAGTGAGGTGTGCCCTGAACCCTCTATGGTCTTGAGCACTCCCTAGGGTTTTATTGATGCCCCAGGGGACTGGAGATGACCTGGACCCGAGGAGAGCTCCCAGCTGCTCCTGGGCCTTCCATAGTCCACTCCACCCTCCTTGGTGACTGGCTGCACTCACAAGACTACTCGCATGACTGACCATCAGTGAGGTTGGAATCATTCTGAGTCAGACCCTGTGGACAGCGTCCCTGGTCCGATCATTATACACTGCCTACATGTATTGCACTGTAAATATACAATTAGAATTCTGCACACACACATAAAACTTATTTATTTTTTGGTACCTGGGATTAAACCCAGGGAGTCTTATCCACTGAGCCACATCCCCAGCCCTTTTTATATTTTATTTATAGATAGGGTCTCACTAAGTTGCTCAGGGCCTTGCTAAGTAGCTGAGGCTGGCTTTGAACTAGTGATCCTCCTGCCTCAGCCTCCCAAGCAGCTGGGATTACAGGTATGCACTAGAGTGTCCAGTATATAACTTATTTTAAATAGCTGCTTAAAGAAAGTTCCAGAAAGCGGGAGGTGGAGCCACTCTCGTGCCTAACCTGAGAAGCCCAGTGTATCCCCACTTCCCTCTTCTGGCCCTGGCTGAGGGAGGTCTGCTCACCCTGTTTCTATACCCAGCCATTCTCATGCCTAAATGAGTATCACAGCTGGATGGTGTGGCCCTGTTGGCAGACGAATCAAAAGCAACAGGTTCAGCTTTGAGCCAGGGAGCTGGGCAGCTGCACCTGAGACCCTCCTGGTGGAGTTTACATGGAAGCCATCAGCATCCCTGGGAACTATCCAGTTCCCACCAGGACAGGCAGGGTTGGACCTCTGGGGTGCTCACTTCTGCCACCAAGAGAAGGAAGAGTCCAGGCTAGCCCCCCAAAACCCCTCCACCTTGCAGGAGGCTCCCCATCCCTCCAACTTCCCTCACCAATCCTTTTCCTCCAGGTACATGGATGAGATTCCCTTGCCCCCAGGGAGAATTTAATTACCTCTCATTGACCACTTAGAAATCAAATACAGGTTGATGGCTTATCCAAAATGCTGAGAACCAGAAGTATTTCATTTTTCAATTTTTTTTATTTTAGAATATTTGCATGCAGATAATGAGATGTCTCGGGAACGGGACTCAAGGCTAATCAAGAAATTCATTTATGTTCCATCTATACTTCATACATATAGCCTGAAGGTGATTCTATGCAGCATTCTTAGTGCACCTGCATTTTGACACATGAAGCCAGGTGTAGAATTTTCTACTTGTGGTGTTGTGTGGGCACTCAGAAGTTTCAGACGTGAGGACGTTTTGGACTTCAGATTTTTGGATGAGGGATGCTCAACCTGTAGTCTGCAGGCGTGGGTCTGGCCCTTGTCTAGGTTTTCAAGGACTGGCAAAATCATGTCCAGACCAAGATCTGTGACTGTGCCTCCCATGGGGTTCCTTTCAGTGTTTCAGCTGTTTCTTTTTTTTGACATTGTGGAGCAGACTGGAATGGTGGGATTCAGAGCAGACTTCCCTTTTAAAACTGAAACGCTTCTGGCCCAGGATCTGAAAGAACATAAACAGCATGGATAAGCAGCCTCAGCTACTTACATTTAACAGTCCTCCTCCCTGGAATTCCATCCTCCAGGAGGCTCCTCAGGCCTGACCAGGGGCTTGGGAGGAGCCTGAGGATCTTGCTGAGATTCAAGGCCCCCTTTAGCCAAGGGGCCTCGGTGCCTCTGGCTGGCTCACCTCCTCCTCTCCCTGACTCCTTTCCAAAGGGGAATGAATTCAGGACGACATTTCAGCTCCCTGCTCTGCCCTTTCCCACCTTCCCCAACATCTCTCTCTGGAAAAAAAAGGAGGTGTGGGAATTCCCTCAGCTGTAGGGACAGGCTGGCGAGGCAGGGCTCTGGGGGTCTGCATGGAGTCGGGGAGCAGGATGTCTACAGAGCTGAGTGAAGAAGCTCAGAGAAAGGGGCCCAGACAGTTTCCAGGCGGTTCCCAGGAGGCTGGCTTTGATGGCATCCCAGAATTTGGTTCAGAGTCAAAGCAAAGGGATGAATTTGTTAGCTGCAATGAAGCCCTGAATTCTCCCCAGGAAATTCACTGAAAGAGAGACTGAACCCGTGAGTGTCTGCACCGGGCTCTGAATCACCGCCTTCCTTCCCGTCTTTCACACCCAGCATTCCACGTTTCCAGCTCGGGTTAGAGAAATTAATGCATGACATCCTTAAACTCCCAGGGTGCTTTGAAGTTTTCAAAGGGCCCTTCACTTGTATTGTTTCGTGTGATCCTCTGGGCACCCCAGCAGGTGGATGGCCCCTGGCCAGGTTGGGGTGACAGTTCCATGGTACAGATGGAGAAATAGAAGAACACAGCCGTGGTGGAGGTGGAGACAGACCTGGCCTCCTGTCCACTGTCTCCTGTCCCCAGGGTCACAGAATGCTACAAGAAGAGGCCTGCTCCCAGGTTGGGCCAGATCTCAGACAGATCATCCCTGTGGGGCACTCCTATTTTATCTAGAACAGCACTCACCGCACACCATGTGACTTTTAAAAATCTAAACTAATTTAAATTAAATAAAAATACACTGAAAGTGCAGGACAACCACAGGTAGTTTGTGGTTCCCACACTGCCCAGCACCGAAGGAGCATGCCCACCAGCACGGGGCTGGGGGGACAGCGCTAGAACAGCGGTCAGACCAACCATGGCCCTCAGGCCTATGCAATCTGATGTTTATTTTCGTAAATAAATTTCCATTGGATCATGGCCACACCCATTCCTTTCTATGTTATTTTTGGCTACTTTCTTATTACCAGCAAGGACATGAAGATGAGTGACAGAAACCTTATGGCCCTCAAGGCCTGAAATAGTTACTTTCTGGCTCTTTAGGGAGAGTTGCTGGCCCCTGCTCTAGAAGCAATGAAATCTTCCACTCAGGACCACTCAGCATCACTCAGAGGGCTAGAATGATCCCAAACCACAGAAGTCCCTCCTATCTCTACCCCTGACTATTGGCGTGCATTGAACGCATCTGCCAGTGTGTGAGTGCAGAAAGGAAACGTAGTTCTTTGATTAACAAGGTCATTGCCCCACTTCTGTTCCATTTTGGCAGCCTTCTTCCAGATCTCAGGCATCATCCACGCCCCTGGTCTGTTCTAATGGCGGAACGATAACCCATCTGCTGCTCAGTCCAACTGCTTACTCTCTGGGACCCCAGGATGCTGGTGAGCCTTGGGGCTGGTGTATAAGCCCCACTGATCTGGTCTGCTTGGCACTTCTTTTCTCAGTCTTTAATGAACTCTGATGGATCAACTTCCTAGGACTGTTTGGAAAGAGGGAATCCAGGCATAGCAACCATATTGTTCCCTGCATCAAGCCCTAGACCAGTATTATCTCAGGAAATCCTCCTATCCACCCATTCTATAGATGCTTATACTCAGGTCTGTCAAAGCCAAAAACCATCTTTGAACCCCTGTTCTCTACTGCCCTTGGGAGGCAGCCCTGGATGGTAGCAATGACCTCCTTCCAAAGATAGATTTTCCATATAGAAAATATGAAATCTCTCCAAAGCCAGAGAGAACAGTATGCCCGGCCCCATGTGACGCTCACCCAGCTTCAATGATTTTCAATTTATGACCAATTCTATTTTGTCTATTCCTCTACCCACACCAGAGGAATCCTGGGTCCTTTTGAAGCAAATCCTGGGCATTCTGTCACTTAATCTGTATTTCAGTAGGCATCTTTCAAAAACAGTTCCATTATCAAGCGGAAACTATTCATAATTCCTGACTACCTCACAGATCCAATTCATATTTAAAGTCACCTAATTTCTCAAAGAGATTTTTCCTTTGTCATTTTAAAATGTGAGTTGGAGTCTAGATAAGATCCAGACATTGCGATGAGTTGATCTGTTTTATCTTCTTTAACCCACATCCCCCTCTTTTTCTTGCAATTTATTTAATAAAGAGATTGGACCATTTGTTCCACAGAGTTCACCAGAGTCTGGATTTGGAAATGGCCTCTTCCTGGTGTAATTTACCATGTTCCTATGTTCTCTGTATTTTCTCTAAACTGGTAGTTGGACGTAGAGTCTTAATCAGATTCAGGTTTTTGTTTTTGTGAAGAATATCTCATCATGTCCTTCCATTGGGGGCACAAAAATTCTTGGTTTGTCTTTTTGGCAGGTGGTGTTGGTGACCTCTGTTGATCATTTATCTCCATCTCCAAGCTCAGAGGATCTCCAGGTTTGGATCCATTAGTTCATGAGGGGTGCTAAATGCTAATATTTGAATTCTCCATTCCTGTTCATTTGTTAGCTGGAATACTTCTGTGATGAGGACCTTCTCCTCCCCAACCATTTGGCCACCTGGCCTGAGATATCATTGCCATAAGAGAGGTGGGATACATGTTTAAATTCTTCTCCTCTATTGGCCAACTTTCAAAATAATGAGCTGATATTTCAGTAGCCTCCAAAGGTAGTCAGAGGTTTTTCTTTCCTTTTTAAAAAGTATCATGAATTCATGAATTTAAACCTAGTTGATATTTATCCCAATCCATTGTTCCAGTTATTTCTAAGGATGTTGAATTGTTGAAGGGAATCTGATGGACCAAGTCGCCCCTGCACCCCTGAGCAGCCACTTTCTGAGCATAAGAGCCATCAGCCTGGCCGGGGTAGGCAGGGTGATTGCACATTGCCCACACCATGGGAAAGGCCCATCCAAAATCTATGTGTGTGCAGAGACAAGACTCAAACAGGGCAGCAGAACATTCTAGAACCAAGCCAGGTAGTGGGAAGGACCAAGTACCTCCCAGGTCATAAGAGAGACACTGGGACTCACTTTCCCTTGGTGGGAATGTACCTGATAGGACTATAGTCCAAATAGGCACGGGATCTAAGCCTTAAAATGTGTATGCACACACACACACACACACACACACACACGCATACTAATGTGCACACAACTGCTATGCTTGAGGGAAATGACTCTCAGACTCCTGTCCCCACCTGCAGAACAGAGATGCTCTTTCATAATCGGCCAACTTATCTGATTTGGAAAAGGAATAGATTCGTCTTAAGGCACAACTACCGCTACCTTGATGTAGGTTTCAATTTTTACTCCTCTGGTCTCAGGACTCACAGTGGCTATGGCTGAGCAATGAAATCCTGGACTAAAAAGTGAATGTCTGGTTTAAGAGGGATTTCTAAGGCCATCTCCAAAGCCTGCAGATATTCACCCGCATTCTGTTTATTTTACTGGCGCTCAAGACAGGTCCCTGCTCGAGACAGGATATTGGAGGTGAATTATTTATACCCCAAAGAAACTAAAAGAAAGAAGGAGAGAGAAAGAAAGAAAAAGCAAGGAACCAATAATTTCTGCAGGGCTGTTTTTCAGGTTACTGCCAATCTCACTAAAAAATATTTTATTCTTATTTCATTTTTGAATGGAAAATTTCATTTCTGTACTGCCACTGGAGGACAATGTTATTGATTTATTTAAAATATTTATACTGAATTACAACATTAAGATAGACACATGCATTAGCAGGAGTGATTCAGAACAATATGCACACGAAGTTTATTTTTGAATAGAAAGTTGAGAAGGCTGTGCGTCTATAAACATCAAATGACTCATTTTTCCGCTAATTACTGACACCTGCAGCCGAATCACTCTCTCCTAAAAACTCAGCATTTCGGTTAATTTCTGCTCTAATTAGTGTGGTAACAAATGCATCTCCTGCTCGATCCAGAAATGCAGAAGGCTGTGTAATAACTTTAGGAGCTTCCCATTTTCATCCTAAAATTTCAGAAAAAAAAAAAATCTAGAAATGGCAGTAGTTGGACCTCACACATGACCCAAGTGGTCAGAGATTTCTCAACCTAAGGCAGGGTCACTCAGAAACCAGTTAGTTCAATCTCTTAAATAGGATAGTGGAGCACTCAGGAGCTGGGGTCAGACAATCATGAGTTCACCTTTCTGCCCTGTGACTCACATGCTGTATGACCTTGGGCAGTTTGCTTTACCCCTCTGAGCCTGGAGATGGAGATAAATGGTTGGTTTCACTGCATTGAAATATCATCTAAGTAAAATCCTAGGAACATGAGGATAGTACAAAATCCATTTGTACTATTCCCACAGTTAGTGCTCAGGATCAGACCCTTTTTTGTTGACCCTAAAAGCAACTCTTGCAGAGTTATTCCTCATTTCAGTCCCCTAGACTTAACTCCTGACAGTGTCTATTGCCTATTCTAGGTCCTGCAGCTGCTGGCTCCTGACTTCCACAGGTCCATGATAATGTGGTCTTTCTCTCACCTTAACTTGAACCTTTCTCTCCCCAAGACCACCCTCTGTATAGAATATATAACGAACACAGTCACCCTGTGTTTGGCATCCTCTGTGCAATGAGGATAGTGACTTCTCCGTTGCAAGGTGCACATGAAGCTCTTCTTTATAACTCCCAGGGAGTAGGGAATACATACTAGCATTTCCCCCATTTTATGGGTAAGAAAACTGAGAATTCAAGAAAAATAGTATGAATAGATAGAAACAATTCAAAAAAGAGAAAATCAAAATTGCCTTACGGAGCTTAGGAAAAGCTGCTCACTCTCATTGGTAGTCAAGGAAGTGCAAATTAAATTAATCATGAAACCAATTTTTTATTGATTAGATTAGCATATGATTAAGGGCACAATGACCTCTGGGGCTGGCATGACTACTGGAAACCAGGTACTCACATGCCTAGTTCATGAGTGTGAATTGCTGCAAACTTTACATAAGTTAACTTTACAATGGTCATTAAAATTTAAAAAGCATGTCCTCTGAACAAGCAACCCCACTATGGAGAATCTATCCTACACAAATAAAATCAATGATGCATGAAAGACCTGAGTGAGGATGTTGTCTTATCCTGTGGGACCAGGGAGATGAATGATTCTTATGGCATTGTTAGAATATGGAGGGGAAAAGTGGAAATAACTCAAGGGGAGTTGAGCATTATTTGTAGAGAATGGAAACAAACTAAATTTCCATCATCCCTTGAGTGGCTGGGGACATTTTAACACATCCCTAATTGATACAGTTTCACACACCCATGTTACAAATACTGAGGTGCAGTTGAAATGAATGAATAAAAGTTCTGCAGCTGAGTGACAATCCAACCTAGCCCACCCCTTAAAATGTGCCATAGAGCAATGTTTGGGATAATGGGAGTCTGTAAAATTATTTTAAGTGGGAAAATACAACTGCATTTCTGGCTCATTCAACCCCCCAGCAACTTCCCCCAAATTACTAAAACTCTCTCCAACACCCATAGAACAAGCCATCCAGTATTTTTGCATAACATAGAGCATTTAAAACACCAACAACCCAATAATTTAACACTTAATGAGCCCACGAGAGTATGTGTGTGTCGCACTCAGTGTAATGTCTTCCTCCTCTATTGCAATTAACGTACCCTGTAATAAAAGCAAATAGGGAAATCATATGCTAAAGAAACAGAATAAATGCAAAAGAAAAAGTCTTAGCAAAAGAAAATGAACCAAGGATCATTTTAATAATAGCAGTTTGCAGGTTGAGAGTTGTTTGAGAGAGGAGGGAGGAGGGCACTGGTGGGTACCACGTGCCACCTGGATGCCACTCTGTGAGGACCTTGTTCTCCAGGTGCTGGTAGGAGCTGTGGGTGAGCAGACTTTACCTGCAGGATCCACTTCTGTAGAGACTATGTCCCCGTGGTCATGCCCCTTCCCAGGCAACTTTCATCCCAAAACCGATGGAGTGGATCCTGAGCTGCCTAGTCTAGTGGACAGAGGGCAAATTTCCTGGAAAGTCCATTAGGAGGTCGATGACAGCTTCCATTTTTCTCCTTCCACCTGACTGCAGGGAAGAGAGGTAGAGGGGCTTCTCAGAGGAGGGATGCTGAAGTGCATCACAAGGGGTGAGCGGATGTCTGTGAAGTGCACACACAAGGGAAGAGCTCGATTCAGAAGGAGGCACTGAGGCTGGAAGACTGGGAGGATGGGATGGAAGAAGAGAGCCTGTGGAGGAAAGCAATGCTGGCTGTGGGATCCTAATGGACCTATTGGGAAGTTTGTCCTCTGCCTCTCTCCTCTGCTAAGGGAGAGGCTAAGGAGAGTTAAGCAGGGCTGGTGCCAGCTTCAGACAAATCTGTTCCATTGCTGAGGGTGGGTTGGGGGTGGGGCAGTCAATGCCTTGCTCAGTTTTTGTTGAATCAATGAACAGATGCAGTTAGCAGCTTCTGCAGGCAGGGATAGTGAAGGGGACCCAGTCAGGAGACATTAGGGATGTGGCATCCGGCTTGGTGACTGAAATGTGCATGTGTTGGATGAGCAGTGGACAGCGGAAACCAGCCAGGAAGTCCTAGTGCTAGTCTGGAAGTTGGGGTGCTGGTCCTGCAGGACCACAAGGAGCAGATCCTTCTTGTGAGAAGAATGCACCCTCAATCCAGTCACTGGGAAGCTGGAAAGCACAGTGTTATCAACATGATGGTGATCGGAGGCATCCGTGACAGTTAAAATCGGCCAATATGAGCTGAGCGATCTTAGGAAGGCATTTTATCATCACTGGGTTGGATCCCTCAGGTCTAAATAAAACAGAAGCTGCTGCAGGGGACATAGAGAGGACCAGCAAAATCACTGCTAGGGTGAGTGTGATCTTGCCTCGCATCCCCATCCTCGTGCACCTTGCGGGTATTAGCATCCTGCCCTGGTTGAAAGACTCTTTTGCACCTCCCCTCTCACCTGTGCTTGGAGCCTCTGCTCCGTGGCATGTGTTGCACCTGGCTTTGTGCAACCCGAATGTTGCCGGACCTCAAACGCCTCTTCACCATCCTCCCAGATCTGCCAGGCTTTCTTAGCAAATGACGACAAACGGGAATGTGATCCCTTCTGTGAGAATCAGTCCTCAGAACAAATTGTAGCCGCATTTTTCCTTCTCATTTTTCTCCCGAGTGGTAGGAGCTCCATCATCTTAAAGATCTCTTTGTTTGACAGATAAGTGCATTAGCGTGGACTGGGATGATATCTCTTCTCTGTCGTAATAATTATTTCCTCTTATAATTTCTGAGTTGTAGCAGAGCTTCGAACGTCACTCCGCCAGCCCTTGAAAGATTTCCACTGTGCTCCCATAGCAATGCCACATGCAAAAGGAATGACATCAGCGAAATTGAACAGATTTATATGAAGATCTTATAGGAATAAAGCAAATAGCAGTGATTAGCTAAGCGGGATGAGAATCGTTACTGACATATTCATTTAGCAACGGTTCCAAACAAAGGCAGCATGATCACCGAGGTTTGGGGCAGCTCATATCATCTCTACTTATAAATAATTCTTTATGGTGGTAACTTGATTATTGTGTTCAAACCTTTATCAGAGGGTTTGAGGGACCACTAAGGAATTCTATCTGCACATCCTCAACATTATGAATAAAATTCCAAGGCTCCCAAACGTGAGAGGAAATGAAAAGCTATGCAAAGGAAAGAGCCTCATGTCACTGTGCCCAAAGGTTCTGCTCACATCACTATGTGTCACCAACATGCACTCTGCTCTGAAGCCATTACTTGGTGTGAGTAAATGCTCAGTTTTGTAAAGGTGAGCCAGGAAGCCAGGAAGTCATCAGGTGATGGCCACGTGGGAGATTCAAAATGCAGGCCCTGGACCAGTCACCTGGGCATCATCTGGGAGCTTGTAGGAGATGTGGAGTCTCAGGCCACCCCAGACTTGCAGCGTCAGAATATGCAATGGGACAAGATGCACCCGGTGGCCCATTTGCAAGCTAATGGTTTGAGAAGCAAAGATTTAGAAAATAGCTTCCTGAAAGTAGAGCCAAGACAGGGCTGTCATGCAAAAATTGGCTGCAAAATTGGGCAGTGACTGTGACCTCATTTTGGCTAATTACATTTACAAATACCCTATTTCCAACTAAGGTCCATTCTGAGATTGCAGGTGGACATGAATCTGGAGAGGACATGGTTCAACCTAATTGGAAAGGATGGAGTAGAAAGAACCCCAGGCAGGGCATCGGGAGGCTTGAGTCCAGGTCCTGGCTGGGCATTCCCATGGGCCTTAGTTGCCATGTGTATTTAAAAAGGTGCCATTAAAGATCCTTATGTAGCCAGGTGTGGTGGTGCACAACTATAATCCCAGCAACATGGGAGGTTGAGGCAGAAGGATTGCAAGTTCAAAGCCAGCCTAAGCAATTTAGCAAAGCCCTAAGTAATTTAGCAAGACACTGTCTCTAAGTAAAATATAAAAAGGGCTGGGGATGTGGCTCAGTGGTTAAATGCTCTGGGTTCAATCCCTGGTACACACACACACACACACACACCCTTATTTAAATATTTGTCTTCTTACTCTAAGGTGGCAGAGAAGTCACCAGGGCACATGAGATGTAAAGAGGGCTGATGAAGGGAAGGACTGCATATCCTCTGTGTGTTAGATTTTGGGGCAAGGACCCAGAGTTTGGATGGCATCTCCAAATGAGTCTTCCAGATTCCTTGGGTGGGCCCCTTGCCTCGAGGCTCTGTCTCCTCGAATTTAAAACTAAGCTTCTAACTTGGAACTCCCTTGCAGGAATATGGTAAAGAACTCGTATTTAAAATAAAATGATTCTCAAGCATGCAGCAATTGTGAGGTGCCAGAGGAATACTAACTAGCAGGTAATGTATCAAGGTTCCTCAGATTCTAAATCTGGCAAGAGAGAGAAAGAGAAGGTGGGGTACAGGGGAGAGAGAAGGAGCTATTTTTAATTCCTGGCCAAGAAAAAAAATTTAAATCCATACTAATATTATGAGCTCAGCCTGTTCGAACAATGAATTCTGTTTCCATAATTGTCCTGTCCACAGTTAGTCTGATGGAGAGAACAAGAATCACGGTGATTTCTAATTTAAATCTGCCTGCTTTCCAACTGGTAGAGTGGGGGTGGAACGCTTTGGGAGCCCCAGGAGAGCCCTGAGGAAAGCGGATGGTGACCCATCCTGGGGGCAAGCCATATGACTCATAATTAATATTTAACATTGCTTTAAAAAAATAAGTGACAAGCCCCTTAATCAGCACACACATTATCTGAGGTCAGGAACAGAAGAAACGCATCTATTGATTGAGTTGCTTTTTACCCCTCATCCGCATTCATGTGCATCCATGTGTATGTTAATCGATAATGCCTACAATGTCCAGATTTTTTAAAAAGGTCTCCCGTTGCAACCCTGGAACCCGCCAACTCTTCCTGTCCTCAACACTGCCTGCCAGGGAAAGCGTGTGGGCAAGAAAGTCACTCGTTTAAGGAGATAGCTTCCATCTCCAGCCCCCAGACCTCTCCCAAGCTGCTCTCTGCTCTTTGAAGAAGAGGACCATGTGAGTTCAGTATGTAGTTTCCTGTTGGCTGCTCTATTTTACAGATATTTAAAACACAGAAAAGTACAGAGAATAACAGAACAAATTCCCAGGTTCCCACCACCATCCCAAATGGACAAATGCCAACATTTTCCCTTTTGAGGTTTTTAAAATGTAAAATGAATGAAAGTGACAGATCAGGTTAAGTCCCTTACAGCCCCACTTGTGAGACCACTTCTTCCTCTTTCTCTCTCTCTCTTTTTTTTTTAGGTACCTGGAATTGAATCCAGGGATGCTTAACCACTGAGCCACATCTCCAGCCTTTTTTTTATTTTTTATTTTAAGATAGGGCTGAGGCTGGCTTTGAACTCAGGATCCTAACTTCCTCAGCCTCCTAAACTGCTGGGATTATAGGTGTGTGCTACTGCCCCCCGCCCCCCCCTACTATCCTCTTTCCCTCCTGAATGGGGGTCATGTCCTCAGGCCACCTTAAGAGCCTTCACCCTTGGTTAGACACATACGTGAACAATTTATAGTACTCTAGCTTGGGCTGTTTTAAAGTTCCTAAAACTTGCTTTTTTTTCACTTGACACTTTTGGTGCTGACCCATATTGCTCTTGGCACATCTAGTTTATTCATTTTGATTGCTGATAGAAGTCTGTGGCTTGACTCCAATAGGCCTTGTCCATCTCTCCCCTGCTGATGGACAGTTAGGCAGTCTCCAAACAAAGAGCATCCTCACCGCGTCTCCTGTTCACGGATACATGTCCCATCTGAGTCGTGAGTTTGCACATTTTCAACTTCACAGGAGAGCTGGATCAACTTGCCCTCCCATCCAGGCAGCCTGTGAGCCCCTTTCCCCAGTCCTCTCCCATGTTTAACACCACCCTGCTTTTCTTCCTGGTTGCCAGCAACCTGGCAGGGGCAGGGCCTTGTTTTCATATCGCCTTCTTCAGTTCTCTCTGTTAGAGCTACTGAATCGCAGCAAAGAGAACCGAGAAAGCCCGAGCAGACAGCAGACCAAAGACACCCGAGGCTGGAGAATCTGCCTGGCCCTGAAGGGAATCTTCGGAGACCTCCCAGCCAGGACCACATCTCATCACCCGTCTGTCATGACAGTAAAGCAGGGTAACACAGTGCAAGTATTTTGAGACTGAGCCATGGATTTGGGAGGACTTGGGGCCACGTGTGGGCTCTAAGATTATATATAAATAAGACTTCATGTTTTGGTCCTGTTTCTTCGACCATTGAAAGAGAACAACGATCCTCATCCTATGGATCCAATGGGGAGTAAAAGGAATAATATCCATGTCATGCTTAGCACATGGCTTGGCATATAATGTTCAGTAAATGTTGATAAATGGTACATTAAAAGGTTTTTAAGAGTGGGGAGCTGGGGCTGTAGCTTGGTGGCAGAGTGCTTGCCTAGCACGTGTGAGGTGCTGGGTTTGATCCTCAGCAGCATCACATAAAAAATAAATAAAGTAAGAGTATTCTTTTTTTTTTAAAAAAAGAAAAGGTTAAGAGTGCAGGTTCGAATCAGACTGGATTTCTTTCCTGGCTTGACTGCTTGCTTATTGTGTGCCTTGATTTTCTTATCTGTAAAATGGGAATGCTATTCATACCAGTTGTTGTGAAGATCAACTGTTACCATGCATGTGAAGGACGTAGAACAATGCAGGCACCTACTAAGTGTCCTCTAAGTGATTTCTCACACTCCTAACAGAACAAATGATTGCAAACAGAGCTGCCCTATGATTTGGGCAGAATCTGCTTAGGAACCTTGACCCAGGCGCTCACCAAACTCAAACTGCAAACATTTCACAGTGTGATACCGTCTATTTGAAGTCTTCCAGAAATTGAGAGCTCCATTTTCCTGGCTGTGGACTTGGCGGCCTGGAGAAAAGAGTGTGGACACTGGGGAGGGCCCTGAGGACCCAGCTCTCCTTCTACCTGCCTGGCTCTGCACCATGAGGGTGGTCTGGCCTCCAGCTCCAGCAGCCTGGGAAGATTCCAGGTGGAAGAAAGCAAGGAGTCTTGAGACAGGAGAGAAGAGTGCCTTATGCAAGAGCTGCCCCTTGATGGGCCCAGGAAGAAAGCAAATTGGACTGGCTCTGCAATAGAAGAGCCGCAGGAAGCAACATCAATTCTCTGCTCTTCTGAGATTTCCCCTGCCAGCATTCTGAGTGATAATAAATCACTCATTCCTGACATGGTTTATTTTTCAAAGCATTTTTATAAGAAGCATCCAGCCATCTCATTTCAAACATAATTCAAATGAAAAAAAAAATCCCGCTATGTTTATTATTAATTAAACAAGATTACAGGACCAACTTGCTAGAAATAGGCAGAGAGATGCAGGCCCCATCCCAAACATTTTACACCCACCCTGCCAGACATGCCTGGGAGGGGCTTCCAGATGAGGTTCCTTTTGTCATAAATCCAAATATCTATTCATGCCTATCTGCATTTTGATGCTGGAATTAGATGCTCCATGTGTGCGGATGTTGGAATATTTATTGATAGTTAAAATTTCATGTTCCCTGGATTGATGTTTGTGCATAACAACAAATGACTAGTGTCTTCCAGGTAGTTTGAACAGGTGTAGAGTAAAGATTATTTAACACCCAGTTCTGCTTTCTGTCTTTAGATTCTCCAGGAAACAAGAAATCAAATCTCCAGGGAATATCCAGGTGGGAAATGGAAATAAATGATAAACATATAAATAAGTCCATTCTGTTTCCTATTGGTTGGGAGCGAGCTTTTTCTTTTATGATCTTGTTACTGTTCCAAATTTATGAATTCTAAAAAATTTAGAGACTATTTGAAATATTTAAATGCATTTTAAAGCCTCTGTGTAGGCAATAGAGCTATCACCTGACAACATCCAAAGTGTTTTTCGGAGCCCCAGCTCTGCTTGGGGAGGGCCTCTGCCACCCGGGGCCTGAGCTCCATCAGCATGATGCGTGTGCTGTGGAGATGGCTGCGTCTGGACATGGGATTAGAACAACACCCAAACCAAGGCTTTCCTGGGGATCCATCCAACGTGGGGGCCAGCAATAAGGATGCTTCATCTGTAGAGAATTTCAAAACAGCAATAAAACTGACTAAAAGTCGATCTGCTTTTTAAATCTCACCATGTGCCAGCAATTCAACACAATGCCAGTGGTACCTACCACCTGCCTCTCCCCGGATCCCTTCACTGGTCTAAGTTCTACACGGTCACTGCCGTTACTGCCTAGCCTTCGTGATATAGCTTCTGGCTAGCACATTCTATGATTTTTTTTTTCTTTTAAATAAACTTTGCACTTGATGGGGAGGCTGATTTGAAGAAGTCTTAGGCACATAGTCAGCATTCCTCCCTCCCATCCTCAAGGCCTCAGCTGTACGTGTTCTTGTGAAGGGGAAGCTCGCCAAGGTTCTGAATTGTTGGGCTCCCTTGGGGTGCAGTTCATATCTCCAGTCCCTATGCATAATGCGTTTCTGTGTTTAAACAGTACATTCAAAATAAATGATTACACAGTCATTGTGAAGACAAAGAAACAGAATTCAAGTTATTTCAATTCTGCCCTTCATTGTGACCACTTAGAGTTTTATTTGTTTAACATTTAAAACATCAGAACAGAAAGAGAACTGAGAAGTGTCAGACTTTTGTTTGATCTGTACAAATCTTAGTGTGTACAGGAGATATTTTACTGAACTCAAATAATATCTACTGCATGACTGTTATGGAAATGATTCTGTCTTGCAGAGGAAGGGGTTTCCCAACAATGGACCTCAGGTGTCTGTTTTCCTGGCATACCCCTGCCTCAGCATGGGTTTGGATCACCACCAGCTAGTGCAACTTGGGAAATTCAATTCCATGAGCATTTGCACAGGTCAGGGTCCTGTGATCACATGGGGACTGCAACAGATATCTCTAAATAATGAATCCCACAGTGAATCATTTAACTATAAATGTTGTAACTGCTATGAGAAACAATGTAGGACATTACTGTAACCATTGTCTATTCCTGTGTAACAAATTAACCCCAAACTTGTCAGTTTAAACTAGGAAAGCACATTTATTATCTCATAGATTCTGTGGGTCAGGAATTTGAGGGTGGCTTAGCTCGGTAGACCTGACTCAAGGTCATGCCTAAGGTTCAGTCAAGAGCTGGGCTGAAGCTGCATTGTCTGAAGGCTCAACTGGGGCTGGAGACACCTCTCTCATGCTCACTCACGTGGCTGTAGGCAGGAGGCCCCAGTTCCTCACCAGGTGTGCTCCTCCAGAGAGCCGCAGAGCATCCTCACAGGATGGTAGCAGACATCTCCCAGAGCAAGTGTTCTGACAAAGGAAGCAAGGAGGAAGCCACAATGTGTTTTGTGAGCTAGTGTCCGAAGTCACACTTGTCACTTCCACTACTTCCACTTGTTGGAAGTGAGTCTGTAATTGCAGCTTACACAGGAGGTGGTGCGAAGTGGTCTCCATTCCGAAGGGAGAAATGCCAACAAATTCACGAAATTATTCTACAGCTCCATGCTGACCCTGAAGTGTGAGGGGGAAGCAGTCAGTAAAGAAGGGGGAAAGGACATTCTGGGCAGAAGAAATGTCTGTGTAAAGCATACAGAGTGGGAAGGAGCCAAGTGACTGAAGAACAAAGGGCAAAAAGGAAGGTGACTCCAGAAGAGGGAGGGCGATGGCTGGGTGGAATCTCACCACAGAGAGGAGAGGGGGTGTTACCCCATAGGGAGAGAAGGGTGTTGAGGGGATTGAGGGGATCCAATTGCATTTTTAAAGGACATCTATGGAAAATAAATGGAGAATATCAGGAGGAGGCAGGAATAGACGGGAGAAGGCCTATTAGAAGGAGATCACTATAACCCACCATGGAGGGATATGGCATGGGTGAAGGAGTGGCCATGGGAAGAGTAGTGACTGGACCCCACAGGTATGCACTGATGGGCCATGTGGGGAGGCAAGAGGGAGGAGTCCCAGATGATGGTCAAGTTTCTGGTTGTGCCACTGGTTGAGCAGGCCATGGTTGAAACCCTTACTCTGAGAAGAAGGGGTTACAGGAGCAAGATCACACACAGTTTTAACGTGCTTAGCTTGAGAGTCCTGCCTTATATCCCAGTAGAGGTTCATGAGGTGCATGTTCAATTTGTTCATGGATTTAGCTTTGTTTGCAAACTTCTTTTTTCTCCTCTTTTGCAGTGCTGGGAATTGAACCCAGGGCCTCGTACACGCTAGGCAAGCATTCTACCATTGAGTTCCATTCTCAGCCAATGAATTTAGCCTTGTGGGAAGAGAGGGAAGGCAATTAACTTGGAGAAAAAGAAGTAAGATAGAAGATGACATTTGCATTCCTTTATTTACCTAAAGTCTTGTCCACTTTTGTAGTTTGATTAAATAAGAAATTTTTCATTTAAGCACAGAGAGTTGTGATTGGGTTTCTGTCACTCACATGCAAAAAGTTTGGACAAATACACAAGGTGCCTTGAGGAGAGTTTGTTTCTTCTTAGAACAACAGACCAACTCTCATTCCACTTGGAAGATGAAACAGGACTTAATTTGCATGCAAATGGAGATGGATGGTGACCTCCTGCTCATCAGCAACAACTTGCCCTCTTTCCAGAAAACAGAAACTTACATCCCACTTTGTACATATCATACAGTACAGGGTGGCAGCCTGAGGCAAATATTTCTTTCTTCTTCTTTGTTGCCAATTGCTAAGCAAGACCTCACTTGCTGTATAAATGCTTCTTTAACCTTTGACACGACTGCTTCAGATCTTTCCTCCTGGGTGAAAGTTCCAGCTGAAAGGCCAGGCAGGGAGCTCTAATTAGAAAGCAAATCACCCGCCCCATGTGATCAAAATGCAGAGTGTGCCAGTCCCTCCCTGCTGGCATTCTAGGGAGAGCAGCCGATGGAAGGTGAATGTGTGTCCCTATCAGGAACTTCATCAGTATGTAGGCCCTGGGAGAGTGTAACCCCAGAGTCCTTTCTAGAAGAACACAGATTATCAAAGACCTAGCATGTTGGAAAAGAAGGAAGGATCTTGACAAGGTGACACTGAGTGTCGCCTTGACGAGGTGACACTGAATGTAAACTGGACACCACATGATACTCCTGGCCACAGTTGTCCTTCGGTGTGGTGTTCGTTGACTGCATGGTGCTCCGTGTACAGTGTTCACCAGGCTCTTCTTCCTACAGCAGGTTCCCATCCTATGGAACCTAACCTCTAAAGGAGCCCCTGCATCCAGAAATCCTGGTTCTGTCAGATTTGACTTCTTCCTTTTTAGTGTTTTGAAATTTCTGGGAGAAAGTAGCAATGTGTCTCGCTTTTGCAAATGTTACATAGCAAATTTCTCCAACCCATGGGGACTGAGCACAACAATCACTTAAGGTCTTGCAGTCTCTGGAGCTGGGATTCATTTTACCTGGCAGGTTTTAGCTTCCAGTGTCTCATGGGTTTGGGGTCAGATGTTAACTGGGCCTGTGCTCAGAAGGCCTGAGGATACCCTCCCGAGTGACTCTCTTGGAGGCCTCGCCCTGTGGACCTTTGGGTTGAGCTGCTTGGATGCTCTCACAACATAGCGGATCACGTCCCTCAGGGTGAGTGATCCTAGAGAGGAAATAAGCAGAAGCCACCAGATCCATTGTGTCCTGTCCCAGGAATCACATACCATCATTTCTGTCACATTCTATTCATTAGACATGAGTTACAAAGTCCAGTCCATGCTCAGAAAGAAGAGAATTAGACTCCGCTTTGGAAGGAAGGAGTCTCAAATTATTTGTGGCCATATTTTAAAACCACAACTCTAAAAAACCAAAAAGTTGGGAGAACGGGCACCAAGTCAACACTATTGTTCATCAAATAGGACTGGGGAACCCAGCTCCATCACAGATCTTTCGCAGTGAATCTTTCGTCAATCAGGATCCTAGCAGGCAGCAGATGGTGAATCCTCTCCATAGACACACAAAAGGCAATTGACAGAATCCAGCACCCATTCATGAAAAAGCCATCCCCAAACTAGGAATGTGTGAGAGCTTCCTGCACCTGATGAAGTGCAATAGCTGGCATCAGACTCCACAGTGAGAGGCTGAGTGCTAGGAAATGAAGCAGGGCCCTCCAGTGTCCCCAATGCCACTGAGCACTGTGCTGGAGAGTCTAGCCAGAGAAGTAAAGGGGAAAGACGTCCCATTGGGAAGGGAAGGGAAGAAACAAGACTATTTTTATTCACAGATAGTATCATCTCATATGTAGAAAATCCTAAGTAACATGCACACACACACACACACACACACACACACCCTCCTCGAACTAATAAATTCAGTAAGTTTTCAGGATGTAAGATCAATATTCAAAAATCAATTGACATTTCCATACTAGTAATGAACAATTTGAGAATAATTTGTTAAAAATACATTCACAATAGCATCAAAAAAAAAAAAAAAAAGAAAAGAATAAGACACTCCGAAATGAATTTAACAAGAAAAGAGGATAGTACTTCTACAATGAAAACTATGAAGCGTGACTGAAAGAAGTTAAAGAAAATGTAAATAAACAGAGCAATAGTCCGTATTAATGGGTTGGAGGATGTAGCAGTCTTAACATGTCAATCTCCCCAAATGGATCTTAGATTCAATGCAATCGCTATTGAAATGGCAGCTGGCCTTTTCAGAGAAAGTAACAAGCTGGTCCTAAGATGTACATGGAAATGCAAAAGACATACAATTGCCAAAACAATTTGGAGAAAGGAAAACAAAGTTGGAGGGCTTATGCTACCCAATTTCAAACTTACTAAAAAGCCACAGTAAAGAAGACAGTGATGAATGCACAGATGGTGTGACTCTACTTTGTGTACAACCAGAGAAACAATAGCTGTACTCCATTTGTGTTCAATGGATCAAAATTAAATAAATCTTAAAAAATATATAAATGAAAAAAAAGAAGACAGTGAGATTTATTAGAGAAAGAGCAGGCATGAGGAGGGCTGGAGGAGAGCTCAGTGGCTAAGCACTTGCCTAGTATGCACGATGCCCTTCACCCAATCCCCAGTCCTGCAGAAGGAAAAAGGAACACAGAATAGGTACAGTCATAATGGAATAGAAGGCACAGTCCACAGATCAACCTTATGCACAATCAACTGACTTTTTTTTTAAACAACCAACTGATTTTTGACAGATGCCAAGACTATTCAATGGGATGATGGTCTTTATAAAAGCAATGTTTTAACAATTCAATATTTGTATGTTAAAATAATAAGCCTAGACCCTTACCTTACAATGGGAATTAAAATTAGCTCAAAGGGGTGCTGATATAGCTCAGTGGTAGAGCACTTGCTTAGCATGCATGAGGTCCCGAGTTCAATCCCCAGCACCACCACAATTTTTTTAAAAAAAGCTCAAAATGGACCATAAGCCTACATATAAGAGCTACAATTATAAAACTTCTCAAAGAAGTCATAGGAGAAAATCCTTATGGTTTTGAGTTAAACAAAAAGTTCTTAGAGCTGGGTGCAGTGGCGCACACCTATAATCCCAGCAGCTCAGGAGATGAGACAGGATCACAAGTTGGAGGCCAGCTTCAAAAGTTTAGTGAGGCCCTAAGCAACTCAGTGAGAGCCTGTCTCAAAATTAAAAAAGGGCTGGGGATGTGGTTCAGGGGTAAATTGCCCCTGGGTTAAATCCCCAGCACCCCCGCCCCACCAAAAAAAATAGTTCTTAGACATAGTATCAAAAGTATGAGCCAGTTATTAATTGGTCATCCTTAAAATTAAAAATATTTAACTGGTCTTGCAGTTTCTGGGGCTGGAATTCACGACACCATTAAGAAAATTAAAAGACAGGCTACAGACAAGGAGAAAATATTTGCCAGTCACATATCTGATGATGAACTTATATATAAGATAAAGAATTTTTAAAGCTAATAAGAAGGCAAACAACTGAAATTTTAAAAATGGGCAAAAAGCATAAATGAAAATTTCACTAAAGATGACATACAGGTGACTAAAAAAGCACAGGAAAGGCACCCACCATTACCAGTCAGTAGTGAAATGCAAATTTTAACTATGAGATACCACTATGTGCCCATTAAGTGGCTATGAATTTTAAAGATCAGACAACAGTAAGCATGGACGAGGATGTGGAGGAATTGGGACTCCCATTCATTGCCAGTGAAAATGTAAAATGGCACAATAGGTTTGGAAAACAGTTCAGTGGTTTCCTAAAATGCAAAACATAAATTTACTATATGATCCAGCGATTCCACTCCTAGGAATCTCTCCAGAAACACTGAAAACATGTTCACACAAAGATGGGTGCACAAGTGTTCACAGCAGCTTTGATTATAGTTGCCCCAAGCTGCAAACAATCCAATTGCCCATCAACTGCTGAACAAATCAACCAAATGTGGCTTATCCATGCGATGGAATGCCAGGCACCAATAAAAAGCATCAAAGTACAGACACATGCTGCCACGTAGATGAACGCAGAAGCCTTATGCTAAGTGAAAGAAGCCAGACAGAGTTTCCATGTATTGTACAACTCCATTTTTATAAAATGTCCAGAAAAGAGAAAATCTGAACATTGCTTAGAACTACTTGCAGTAGTGTGCAACAGATTCAAGTGAATTTGGGGGCAGGTTGATGGAAGTGTTCTGAAATTGAGTTATGGTGCTGGCTGCGTCATGCTATACAATTATTGAGAATCATGAATTATACAAATATGGTGGGTGAGCTTCATGGTATGCAAATTATGCCTTAATAAATTATGCATTCATGGCATGCAAATTATGCTTAAAAAGAAAGGAATTCTGTTGGGCATGTTAGTATATGATCGTAATCCCAGTAACTCAGGAGGCTGAGGCAGGACGATTGCAAGTTTCAGGCCAGCCTCAGCAATATAGCAAGGCCCTAAGCAATTCAGTGAGACCCTGTCTCAAAATAAAAAATTAAAAGGGCTGAGGATGTGGCTCAGTGGTTAAGCACCCTGGTTTCAAAAAAGAGAGAATTCCATATGTGATCCACAGAAATCAACCAGAAAGCAGTGGGGGGAGTAGAGCTGGAGAGATGATCTTGGAATGTCTAGTCCCACCAATTGTTCTCCCATCTCCCTTTCCTGTCCCACTGAACTATACTCCTGGCTGCTTTGCCCATGTTTGTAAACAACACTCTGATTCCCCTTGGGCACATTCCACTTGGGCGCATTCCCCTCCAGCTCTCGTGAACATGTGTTTTCTAACCTCCACCTTCAGGGAGAAGTAGATGACCAGGGCCTGCCAACCAGACGGTCTCAGCAGAGTGGCTGGAAGTTGGCGCTCTGGGTTGGTAGGCACACAGGCACCAGCCTGGCCGTGTTGGTAGGCAGCTCTGCCACCATCGGAAAAGGCTTGCAGGGAAAGAAGTCCTCACTAGGAAGAACAGAGCCGGGAGACAGGGAATAAGATAGGAAGACGTTGCACCCGGAGGCCCAGCTACCTGGGACCTTGCAGGTGAGCCGCCGACCCCTGGGCATGCTGGGCTTTTGTCACTGGTGAGGTAGAGTCTGAACCTCCCCACCGTCTCCCATGCCACTGCTCACTGCTCAGGGCTCCCCATCCTCTTCCTCCTCTTCCCCTCACGTCCTCCACTGTTTCCCTTCCATCTTCGTTTTTACTGTCCTCTCATGAGGCTCCATGGGGCTAAAGGAAAGCAGCCACTTACCACCCACACTTCCTCCCTGCTCAAGAACAGGTGCCATCACTCTCTGAGTCTCTGCTACCTCTGCTATAAGTTGGGGACAATAATATTGATGCTTACCAAAAGGGTCAAATGGGGCACTCCATGCCAAGTGTGAGTCACAGCAGACTATCAACCATGATCATGAGGCACTACTGTCGTCAGCTGGCCCCACACACAGCATTTGGCACTAGAAGGGTCGTCGAGCTCTGTGTACAATCAATCCTGTCACGTAATGGTGGGGACATCGGAGTTGACTCCAGGGCACCATTCCACCCCAGTGCTGGCCAACATCACTGGTCCCTGTTTCCTCAAAGGCGGGAGGACTCAGAGAAATTGACAAGAGTTGAGAGCAATGAATTGAAATTGCCAGGATAATCAAGATTCCTTCCGATGGCGACCTAATCCCGTGCTTCTCAAGCTTGAAAGTGCACGTGGTCCGCTGAGATCTTGGGGATGTACGGTTCCAGTTCAGGTGATCCCTGTGACTCAGCAGGTCGGGGCAGGGTCTGAGATGCAGAGGTGACTCTGAGGCTGCCCATCCATGGACCACAGGTTGAGTGCTGAGGATTCTGAACACTGGTTCAAACCATTGGCTGCATGTGGGAATCACCTGGGGAACTTGAAAACTATTAATGCCTGGGCTTTGTCCCCAGAAGTTGTCATTTAATTGGTCATGGCTGTACCCTAGGCATTAGCACTTGTCAATTTTCCCCCAGGGAATCCTGGGGAGAGCCAGGATTGGGAACCACTGTCATAAATGAACGTTGGGTGCTTTCTCCACGTATCTTCATGCTATGAGAGAGTTCCCCTGAATACCAGAGAGAGCAACTGTCTTTGTTTACCCTCTGTAACTACCTCTCTTCCTCACCCCCAAAGAGGGAACTAAGTGACTCCCAGCCTGAACCCTCATTCTCTGAGACATCAACAGAAGGAGGACTAACAGCTGAGAAGGAAAGATGTGCAAACCCTTTAATCTGATTAGGATGCTGGGCAATGCCAGGTGGAGGAGATGGGAGCTGTGTGCTGTGACCAGGAAGCAGAGCAGTGACATTTTCACTTAGGGAAAGGGAGAGCAGCTCCCAAAATCAGGACCCTGGTGACACTGTGAATATTTTAGGGAGTCTTGAATGTTAATGTATGCACTCTGGAAACAGCTTGTCCAAGAGGGAGAAAGTCTCTGCCTGGCTGCACTGGCCAGTAGTTGGCCCTGGTCCCCACTGCAGCTGTTCCGACTCGCGCCTGCATTGTTCTTACTCCAGAGACACAAGCAATGTGAACTTTTCCTCCAGTTCTGCAAGCAGAGGACAGTGCCTGCCCCAGTCCTCACACAGACAGGTGCCAGCCCTGTGGTAGAGGCCTTTGCTTACTCAACCAGTTCCCCTGGGGCTCAGGTGGAATGAGAGACCCTGGGCTGAGAGTTGGGTCAGGAAGGAGAGGTTGAGTCCTTTGCAAGATGGAGATCAGAATGCTCACACTTGTTCTGAGGCAGATACTGGAGGGCATATTGGGCTTTTTAAATTCTATGTTTTGGGTAAATTTTTCCTTCCTACTTTTTTTTTTTTTTTTTTGGTACCAGGGATTGAACCCAGGGGCACTTTATAGGACATTTTACACTTGTCTCCTGTGGTTTCCTACTTTGAGATACTCACAACTAAAAGGAGTGGTTTTGTTTTTATCAATGAAGATTTTTTAAAACTTAGTACCATGCCATGCTAAACATGATCTTGGGGTTCTATGTAATAAGGAACAGGGGGAGAATATTTTGAGTTAGGTACCTAGTGAAGTGCTGCTTCCAAGTTGTTCCAAGGATTGGATTGAGATGGTGCCAGCACTTGGGTAATGATAGTGTTTAGGACCGTGGTGATGGAGGGGTGTGGACATGAGCCCTCTCAGGATAATAAACATTTTTGCAAGATGGCAGGTTAACCAGATTCCATTTGGATTTGGGTGAGTGCTCACTGCCTACCTGTACTTTGCAGCTCTTGTCTTCCTGGATCCTCATGACTCCCCCATGAAGTCTCCTGGTCTTTGATCAGGCACATTCTTCAGGTCTAACTCCAGCACTAGCTTTGAGAAGGGATGATTATCTTGAGCTTGATGTGACAAATATAAACTCATTCCCTGAGCTGTGATTGGTTCAGATATAGTCACATGACCCAAATCAGAACTCAGAGGGGAGTGTTAATGAACATTCTTGGAAGTATTAGGAACACCTGCCCTCTCTCTGGGAGGCCAAGTCTAGCCCTGGGACTGGTGGGCAGCCTTATAATTTGATGTTATGAAGCTGACATCAGTCAGAAAATGGAAATAGATAGGGTACTGTCTCCATTTGAGTTGGGCCTTACGTTCTTTGCATCTGTGTGCAAGTTGTACGGTTATCAGCTCAATTTTACAGAGGTTCTGTGAGGGCAGGGTTGCAAGACCAATGAGTGGCAGGTCTGAGATTTGGACCAGGGAGTTGGATGTCAAACTTTAGGAAACAATCACTCTGTTGTACTGAAAAAGTGTGCATCTATCCGGGCCTGTCATCCCAGTGACTTGGGAGGCTGCGACAGGAGGATGGTGAGTTCAAAGCCAGCCTCAGCAACGGCGAAGCACGAAGCAACTCGGTGAGACTCTGTCTCTAAATAAAACACTAAATAGGGCTAGGATGTGGCTCAGTGGTCGAGTGCCCCTGAGGTCAATCCCTGGTACCCCCCAAAAAACACAAAAACAAAAACATAAAAAAGAGTGTGTTCTTGGTGGAAGTTTCAAGTTTCCCATTCCTCAGATGACTCAGGCTCTTCAGATTTTTTTTCCCAAGAGTGCCTCCCTTCCAGAGTAATTGACAGTTTCCCTCCGAGTCTGACAATGCCTCAGTGTCCCCACAAGCAGTGGTGGAGTCTGTCTTGCTTCCGTATTTCCTAAAGCCTAATGGCACCACCTGTGCAAAGGCCACCACCAGTCAGGCCAATTAAGGTAGAGCCTCTCTGCCTTGCCTGGAATTGAATCCACTCCCTGGGAAATGCTGGTTAGCTCCACCTTGAAGAAGAACTGATTGCCTGTTGTATCTTTTCAATTAATAACTTTACATTTTTTTTTCACCATTTCGTAATAAATGCAACTTAGTAAATAAAATCTTTCAAAGTACCATAACCATGGGGCACACCATACAGGGGGCCTTTGCCTTCACCCCTCACAAGTGTGGCCACCAGCACCCCCAGAATCCCATTTCATAAGATCTAGAAATTTCTCTCCATGCCAGGTTGCCCAAGAATGAAAACTGAGGGAAAACCAGCTCCTATGTGATACGAGATAAATGTCATTGGACCCTTTCCCCAAAAATGAAAAAGGGAGAAGGTAGGATGTAATGAAACCACCTTTCCAAATTGTGTAGTTTAGAAACTGTGGAGCTCTGCCAGCCGCTCTCGGATGGAGCTCTGCAGGGTTGTCAGAGGCTGTTGGAGCGGTGCTGGAATCACCCCATGCCTGGGAGTCGGGACCTGGCTTGTTGCGTGCAAATTACAGTCAAAAAGGAGAAGGGAGAGCATGGGAGAGATGGAAAGCAGGTGGCAGAGAAGCCTCATGGCTGGAGAAAGGCAGACCTGCAGGGTTTTGTGCCCAGGGGAGAGGCATAGGAAGCCCTCCTTCAACTCTCTGCTTCTCTGTCTCTCTCTCTGCCCCTCTCTCACTCTCTGTCTCTGTTTCTGATCTCTCTCTCTCATCTCTTTCTGTCTCTCCAACTCTGTTTCTATTTCTCTCTCTCTATATATATATCTCTGTCTCTGATATCCCTTTCTCTCTCTGTGTGTGTCTCTCTCTCCTTCACCCCATCTCCCTCTCTTCAGGGAAGTGGTAAATCCTAACCCAAGTTTCTCTTCGGATAAATCAGAGTTCCAGTCTGGGTTGCCATATGAGTAAATGAAGACTTTTTTAAAAAAACTACAAAGGTATTGTTGCTTATCCAAATTTAGTCTGGCAACCCTCAGCCCCAATCTCTATGGGCATGGATGTCTGAGTGCTGTGGCCAGAGAGAGCTGGAGATGGAGCATACATGAAATCAGACCTGTAAGACGTCAGCATGGCGAGGGTCTGCATCCTGTGCCTCATTGAGAATCTCACTTTGAAGGTCAAGATGGACAGGGAAGAACAAAGAGGATCATCCAACACCACTGCCTGAAGTGTCCGCCATTCCTAGAACACACAGCAGCCACTATAGACTATACCCTGATCCTGAGGCCACCACTGTCCCCCTTCTCCACCACACTGGGGCTTTTTCCACCTGGACCCCTGACTTGAGGTGGCAGCCCATCCTTCACCTGTAGTCCCTGCAACCCAGGTCAATTCCCTGCCTCCTGCTCTGGGTCCACCCAGCAGAAGCCCCTATTCTGACCTCTGTGCCTCACCTGGCAGGACTTGGAGTGGAGGTAGAGAGGGGGCCCTGTCCTGTGAGCCAGTGCCTGAGCGGAAGCTGATGGGAACAACAGAGTCAGGTTCACAGGGCTCTGCCTTTGCAGCTTCCCCCACCCCAACCCCCATAGTAAGTGTAGTCACTTGGGGTCTTTGCAAACACAATTAACTGCTTAGCACGACTGGGCCATTTCCTCTCCCATCCCCCACAGTTGAGCTTGTAGATTGCTTCCAGTTTTATAAGGTCTTCAATCTTAAATTCTCAAAGGGGGAGAATGGAAGTCATAACAGTTAAGAATTTATGAGCTATGTGCCCAAACCTTACCCTACGTATTGTCATGGTTTGGCTTATTTGGTGATGAGTTGTGTAACTCATCACAACTATATCAAAAGATATATTTTAACAGGCCATCCATGGAAAACCCATAGTTCTGATCTAGAAGCTGAAAAAAGAATTTGGGGATGGGGTAGACCGTAAGCCATCTGAATGGAAACGACTGGGGATAGACAACGGGGGTGGGGGGACTGGTTTCCAGAAATGCTATATTTGTAAACATAAAGTTATTGAAGGATAGCAGGAGACAGAGAACACCCTAGAAAATGAGGCACCAGCTGAGCAAGAGGTGGCTCTAATCTGATCTGACTCTATCCTGAGTCTCCATATCCTCATCCTACTCACATGCCAGGAAAAAGCAGGAATTCCTGGGTAAGGCATGGGGAGGGGAGGGGGAGCATGTAACTTAGTGGACCAAGAAGAAAGCTGATCCAAATTGATAACGGAGTCCTACAGAAGCTTCAAGTCCAAAGGACCAGGTGAGACTAAAAACAGAAAAATAATCAGTGGGCAATACATGAGCTCAGAGTGTGTCAGGGTCCAAAGCAAGATGGTAGCAGGGCAAGGGGCCGGTGAAGTCTGGAGCTCCAAAGAAGCTGGTGAGCAGGAGGGAACTCCCCAGTTCCTTTCCAGTGGAGGAGGAGTTGGCCAGCACACAGGAACCCATACGTTGGCTCAGAGAGATCTCTGGAGGCTGCCCCCCTGTCAGATCGCCCTTAGATGCTGGACATCTCATCCATTAGCCTCCTTCCTCTGTCCATTCCCAATTTCCTACCATGCCTGAGATTCCCGACAGCTGTCAGGGACTGCCCTGCATGTTTCTAACACCAACCACCCTCCACTCTCTCTACCATGAAACGGGAGCATCATTTCTTTATATTCAGAAAGGATTGCCCTCCAGAGAGAAGTTGCCCCCCCACACTCTGAATCATAAATCTAGGAGATAAAAATTAAAGGCATCAGACTCATCACATTGCTGACAAGCCACAACTTGGGAAAGCTAAATGTCAGCTGAGAAGGGCACGCGGAAATCCACTTGGGGAAATGATGCCTAAAGTTTACCGTCTCCATGGCCTTCAAGTTTTTATTCTCCCAAAAATGCTGGAAAAGATTGATGTTGCTGAGATAAAAGTTTCTCTTGGAAAAGGCATGCAACATGTCTTTGTTCCAACAAAAGCAGCAGAATTTCGTCTAATTTTCCCAATGGGCAGGTTGAAGAAGATGGCACAAAGATAGAGAATCATGGCGCCCATGGTGTGGGTAGCAGGCAGTCTTGAAGAAGAGAATCAGTTCATTTGGGAGAGCTCAAGGGAAGAAAGATGCGAGGGTGGAATGGGCACGTATGATCTATAAATAGGACACATGCTTGGGAAGCAGCAACTTATCTGGAGGCAGCCCCGCCTGTCTTCTCATTGATTCCTCCACATTAATGGTGTTGCTGGAGCTTACTATTAATCTAATGACTGTGCTTTGGAATAATAATGCTTTTCTCCTGCCCTGCCTCTTCTGCTTGACAGACAGCTTGGGCCCATCAGAGAGAGGCCCAAGAACTGCACCTGTCATTATTAAATAGAAATCAATAGAATGCGATACGTGAAGGAAGCTGCAGTTCTGTGCTCTGAGGCAGCGTGCTACCTCTGAACTCCAAAGCCCATCCTGTTCCCGAGCTCCACAGACCCAGGAGGCCCTCCTAGGACTGCGAGCCCTGGAAATGCATGCATCTATTTTGGAAATTAATGCTGCCATAAGGGAGACCAGGGTCAGATGCAATGTTGGTGACATCCCCCAGAATTGAGCAAATGGCCAGCCCTGGCTCTGAGTTCCCCAAGCAAGTAGATTTCAGGGAGAATCCACATCTCTGGGTCTTGAACACAGTCCTGCAGACCCTGTCTAATTCAGCAGGCTGGGGAGTGGTTCTGTGAACCAAGAAGTGACAGAAGTCAGCAAAGAGGCAGGTCGAGAGACTGACAGTCAGAGTGCTTTCAAGACAGGGTACTTGGGGCTATCAGGAAATACCAGCCAAGGAGCCAACATTTCTCATTCCTCACTTGCTGGTTGGAGCCCTGCCTGGTTCCCAGGGAGCTGACTGGAGTCTTTCAATGTGACTGATGAATGAGAGGCAGGGGGATGATGAAGCTGTGTCTTGCCCTGGCTCTTCAGCACATGCCGTAAGAACAGGATGAGGGCGTTGGTTCCAGAAGATGAGGTCTGCTCTGAGTTGCTGACCCCAGCGGCAGGCACCCATACCCTCATGCTGGCTCATTCCATTCCTATTCATAATGTCATAATGCCAAACAATACCAGCTTCCACTTCCACAGGTTGGGGGTATCTGGGTCATTTTCCTGGGCACCCCACCCCAGTGCTCCCAATGCTGCCAGGCTTGCCCCTGTGACAGATGTCGTCAGGGCTTCCTTGAATCCCTCCACATGCCTTTGCCTTGACACTCACACAGAACCTCCCCCCTCTCCATTGCCTTCCAATCTTGGTGGGCAGCTCCCTTCCAGCTACTGGAGCCCACTGCCCTGCCAGCACAGAGCCAGCTAATCCCACTGGATTGCTCCAAGTGACTTTATGGGTTCTCTGTTGCTATGTAACAAGGTAACTTAAAGCCTAGTAGTTCCAAATGACCAAAGCATTCAATGTTACACAGTTTCTGTGGGCAGGGAATTTGTGGGTAGCCCAGCCAGGTGATTCTGGTTCAGTCTCTGTGAGTTTGCAGTCAGGACACCAGGGGGCGCTGCTTCATCAGAAGGCCAACTGGGATGGGAGGAGGATCTGCTTTAAAGATGGTGTCCTCACGAGGCCCACAAGTCAGGGTGGATATTGGCAGGAGGCCTCAGTTCTTGACTACCAGGGCCTCTCCACAGATAGCTTGGGCAGCGTCATATGGCGGCTGGCTTCTCCCCGTGAAAGTAATGTCTCTTGTTACCCAGACATGGAACTCTCACTCCATCTTTTCCACGGTATTCTATTGGCACACAGGCTCACCCTACCCAAAGCGAGACGGAAGTGCTCAAGGTTGTAACTACCAGGAGGGAAGGTTGCTGGGTGCCATCTTGGAGTTGCTGTGATGGAGTTTTGTGACTTTGCTGACATTGGGCCTCCCCTTGTCCTCCTTCCCTTGCTGGTTCCCCTCCACAATTTCCAGTCAGTTTTCCCTGTAGATTTTCACTGTCACATGAATCCAGAATCTGCTACTAGGGAACCCAACCTACAACAAGGAAACTTGAGAGCCAGCTTCTGATCAGCCTCTGGCTTTCCAGGGCATTGGAGAGCCATTTAGAACCCCTTCCCCCACTGCAGCCCTGACCTCCCCCTCCCTCAGGCCTCATTCTCTCCTTGGTCCCAACAGTCATTGGCCAAGTAGTCTGGCCAGAATACAACCACCATCGGAACCAACAGTACCCTTTACCCACTCCCAAAGGACCCTTAATAGCCACTCTCATTGTCTCCATTTTGCAAGAGAGGAAACAGATTTAGAGAAAATAGTTACCTTGTATGAGTCTGGATTGAATCACTTCTTGGACCCTTCACATCCCCTCCTTGCTCATTCTCTCCATTTGCTACCAAGCTGTGTCCAGGGGTCTGACCCTTCCAAAGAGGGATGGGGAGGGGGCCTGAGCCAGTGCTCCTTGTTCTGCTGGCCACCCCTTGTGGTTCAAGTCCCTTCCTCTTACTGCACTGCCCTCACCACTTCCTGTCCTTCCACACTTACAGCGGGGAAACCCCAGGTGTGTCTGCACTTCCTACCTGGGCCAGTCCAGTGCTGGGGTCGCTCTAGGCAGGACATGGAGACCTCTGTCATGTTACTCCCTCCATGGTTCAGGAATCCACATCCTTCATGTCACCAGATGGCCAGCCTGGCTGCAGCAGGTGAAAGGCCTCTTCTGTCACAAGACTCGCTTCCCTGAGCCCAGACATGTCGGTGCAGGGCTTTTCTCTGAGGGCAGGGTGAGGCACTGGGCCTGATCCCAGCCCTTTCAAACAGGACAGGTCCCCCCTCAGGAGAGGGCAGGGTTGAGGGAAGCCAGTCCTGGAACTGTGGACCCTCCTTGCTTATAAAACACAAGGACTCCCAGGGCTGCACACTAATTAGCTGGTGGCTCTGCATAAATTTACCCCTTAAATTCAGGGGATTAAACATATTCCTTGGTCACACTGTAAAGCCAAACTCAATTTTAAAGTAAAACTCATAGTAGGAAAAAGAACGGGGGCTGGGGTCAGTGGTAGAGCACTTGCCTAGCATGTGTGAGGCATAGGGTTAGATTCTCAGCTCTGTATATAAAAAAATAAATGTATAAAATAAAGGTCTATTGACATCTAAAGAATATTTAAAGAAAATAAAAAGAACCTTCCATTTCCCCTCACTCCCCTCCCCGTCATTGATCCTGTGTGTCCCTGATTTCTAACATAATAAAATTACTCAAGTAGGGGTCATATGTGTGCCATGGTAAAATTGATCTATAATGAACACACAATAATACCCACAGATTTTAGGCTTTCAGTTCATGAGTTTTGACAATTGCATACACTAAGGTGACCACACCCCAAAACAAGACAGTTTTGTCTGATGGCAATGAGAGCCACCCATGTGATTTTATTTTATTTATTCTGTGGGAGGGTACTGGATATTGAACACGACCACTGAGCCACATCCCCAGCCCTATTTTGTATTTTATTTAGACACAGGGTCTCACTGAGTTGCTTAGGGCCTTGCTTTTACTGAGGCTGACTTTGGACTCATAATCCTCCTGCCTCAGCCTCCCAAGCTGCTGGGATGACAGTGTGCACCATTGTGCCTGGCTTTATTGTATTTTTTACACACTTAATTTTTGTGTCTAGTAGCCACATTATAAAAGGCAAAAATGAACAGGTGCAAATTATTCTCATATTGCATTTTGAACACAATGTATTTAAAATATCATGTCAATACATAATTAGATCAAAACTATAAGAAACTTTACTCCTTTTTAACAAATCTTGACATATTTCACACTAATAGTACATCTTCATTTAATGCTTTAAGTTAAAGTGAAATACAGTTCTAGGAAAAACAGTTGTGTTTAAGGGCAAAATATTCTGTATGCTTCAGCTTTAAAATGTAAATTAATTAGAATTAAATAGAATAAGAAGTGCAGTCCCTTTGTCCTTCCCTCTAGCCACATTCCAGTCATTTCATGTGGCAGGCAGCTACTGTATCAGACAGGCAAGAGCATTTCCACCTGTCCAGAAAGTTCCCTCCCCCCTATTTCCAGGTTCCTTCCCCCAGACTCAGGCATCATTTTCTGATTTCTATTATTGCAGGCTTCAGATGATGGGATTGTATGGAACATATTCTTTTGTGCCTTGTTTTTGTTTTCCTCTCACTGTAATTGTTTTTAAGAATCATTCAAGTCAGGCACAGTGGTACACGCCTGTAATCCCAGCAGCTCAGGAGGCTGAGGCAGGAGGTTCACGAGTTTGAGGCCAGCCTCAGCAAGTTAGTGAGGCCCTAAGCAATTTAGGGAGACCCTGTCTAAAAATAAAAACTTAAAATGGCTGGGGACACATCCTCAGTGGTAAAGTGTTCCTGGGTTCAATCTTTGCTACCCAGTAAGAAAGAAAGAAAGGAAAGAAAGAAAAAGAAAGAAAGAAAGAAAGAAAGAAAGAAAGAAAGAAAGAAAGAA
>JAJEJO010002290.1:47191-84753 GCA_020662805.1 Glaucomys volans | reverse complement strand
CTGAATGAAGCTGCTATCAACATCCTTGTTCAAGTCATTTTGTGAACATGTGTTTTTATTTCTCCTTTGTAAACACCAAAGAGGAACTGCCCAGTCATAGGGTAGCTGCGTGTTGAACTTTCTAAATCAATGGTTCTCAAGAGAGGTCGACCTGTTTCATGTTCCCACCAGCCACAGTGGAGAGTTCCATTTTCTGCATGTCTTCGCCAACATTTGATACTGTCAATCTTTTTTTAATTTCAGCTATTCTCTCTGCTATGGTTATAAGGTGCATTCCTTGATGACTCAAGATATGGGGAACCTTTTATATGTATTTCTCGCACATTCTTACATCTCCTTTGGCAAGAGACCTGATTGAGTGTCTTGTTCGTTTTATAAACAAAGCTTTTGTCTCTTACAGTCCATTGGTAGTTCTCGTATTCTAGACACAACTGCTTTGTCAAATGTAGGTATTGCCAGTATTCTTTTTCCGGTGTGTGGCTTATCTTAATGCCTTTTGAGGAGCATTTTCTGAACGCTCTCTTTCAATGAGCAGGAGTATTTAATTCTGATAAAGTCCAATTTATTCTTTGTTTTCTGGTTGGTGCTTTTTGTATCCTAGCCAGAAAATTCTTCCCGACCTCAAGGTTATCAGCTTTTCTCCTGTTTTCTTTTAAAACAAGAATCAGAAAACTGTATCTTGCAAGCCCAAATCAACGTGCCACCTGTATTTCTATGGCTCAGAGCTAAGAACAATTTTATGTAATTCAGTGGCTGAAAAAAAAATCAAAAGTGCAATACTATAGTTTATGAAAAGCTTGATCCTCAAGGTGGTGCTATTCTGAAACCTCTAAACCCACAAATACAAACCTTTTCTCTCTAGAAGTTGTTTTTCTAAGGTATGCGTTATAGTAATGGAAAACTGACTAACACAGAGAATAATGTTTTGTTCCATGTGAAAAATGCATGCAAAATTTAAATTTTGGTGTTTATAAATAAAGCTTTATTGAAATACAACCACGTCCACTTATTTGCATATTGTTTAAAACTGCCTTCATACCTGTGGCTGCCTCAAAGACTGGATGATCCACAAAGCCTGAAATAGTTACTATCTGGCTCTTCACAAAAAAAGTTCTAGAAGCTTCTGTGGTTCTTGGTTTTACATTTTGGTCTATGATATGTCCTTTTTTGGTGGGGGATACCGGGGATTGAACTCAGGAGCAGTCAACCACTGAGCCACATCCCCAGCCCTATTTTGTATTTTATTTAGAGACAGGGTACAACTGATTTACTTAAGGCCTCGCTGTTGCTGAGGCTGGCTTTGAACTGGAGATCCTCCTGCCTCAGCCTCCCAAGCCAATGGGATTACAAGTGTGCACCACTGTGCCCAACCTATGATATTTCTTGAATTAAAGTTTTTGTTTGGGGATGTTTGGGGGTCTCCCTGTGTTGCCCAGGTTGGTCCTGAACTGCTGGTTTCAAGTGATCCTCCTGCCTCCAGCTCCTGACTAGCGAGGACTACAGGTGCGCATCTCCACAGCCAGCTTTGAATTACGTTTTATGCATGGAGCGAGATAGAGGTCAAGTTTCATTCAAGCAGATGTTCTTAGATAATTATTTGAATTGTGTGACTGATTAGGAGACACAGGGTGCAGCCTGTGTTTCTGGAGTATGTCAAAACCACTTCCTTGCTTCCTGCTGGAGAGAGGCCAAGCAGCACCCCTCCTCAGGCCTGGGGCCCAGCTGAGGACCAGAAACAATGTGATTTCCATTCTCTTGCAGGTGTCAAGTCTCTGGATGGTTCAAATAAAATTGCAGTCCTCTTTTCACACCTCCCTCTCCGTGCCCACATTCCTCTCCCAACGCGGATCTGGCTTCACCCCTGTTCCAGGGGCCTACTGGGGCGTGGGGCTTGGGTGATTCATCATCAGTCAGTTCTATACCACAAAGCCTTCTGCTGCCACGCTCTCTCCACGTGGAAATGAAATTGGAGCCCTGCAAAGCAAATAATTAGTTTGGATCTGTTTGTAGCTGGTCAAAGTTGTTCAGCTGTAAGAATGCAGTTCAAAGAGTCATCCCTCCTAATGACCAAGCAGAAAGAGTTTCCTGTCATTTAAAAGTTCTGCAGCCATCAAGGGGCCACTGCACCTTTAGAGAGCTTGTCGTGGAAGTGTGCTGAGAGATTTGGCTTCAGGCTCAGGAAGGGCTTTGGATGGATTTATTAACTGATTCTGTAAGTGCTGCCTCCCTCAAATTCTGTGCTCTATCTTCTTCGTATTATCTTTTACGCGAGGCCAGGACTTGGTAGTTATTTGCCTTTGTGAATCCTGTTTTCAATAGAAACCTCACATGCGCGCACACAAAATGCCTTAGGTGTGCGGCTAGGCAGCGGGTACCTTGCCAGGCTCCTGTTCCTCCAAGATTGCCACTGTGTCATCATGAGAACGCTCTGCGTCCTGCCACATCTTCCATCTGAGGATGCACAGGGTTTTGCAAACTACTGTATCATCTCCTTCAATTTGCAAGTGGAGAAACTGAGGCCCAGAGAATCTGGTGACCCTGGAGAACTCAGATGACTGACTGCTGGAAAATGCTACAGTCTTACTCATAATAAATAGATTGTCCCCTGGCTGGCAGGTCACAGAGCCTGCTACCTCCCTGGGCTTCTCCCAACACAGCCCCCTACTCAGGTGGACGATGGTGACATCTGTCAGGGGTTGCTCTCTGTGCCTTTCATACACGATATTCCTGCATACCAGGTGGATACAATGAGTCACAGGAAAGCTAAGAAAATTGCCCAGGACATAAGGCAGGGCTGGGATCCAAACCCAGGCAGGAGAGCAAGGAAGAACTACATCTCCCAGGACAGAAGAGGCTGCAGAGCAAGGGATCTGTCCTCCTGGGGAACAGGCACAAGTGACCATGGACATGGAGTGCATCAGAGCCTGAGGCTGGAGCAAGCCCATGAGCGAGGGACACAGGTTCCCATCAGTTTGAGCAAACTTTGAAAGGATTTCTCCAGGAGGCAGAGGAAAATAGAAGAGCAGATTTTTGACCCGCTGTTACAGAGTACACTAAAGGGCATTTAGCCGAGAAGCACGTATGTGGCCAACTGGGTAACCGGCCGTGTGTGACCAACAGCGTCAGAGACAGAGGCAGTGGAGCCCGAGGGCTGTGAAAATGGACCGCACGTGGATTCCACTTTAAAATAAGTGTGTGTTTTCCACTCCCGTGGCCTAGAAGCTGGTCACAAAGTGGAATAAACCCCACAAGCCAAAAAGCAAAATGAGACAAGCTGGATGGCCTCCTGCCTTGGAAGGCGTCCTCCAAGGATTTTTCTGTGAGGCCAAGTAAAATTACGAGGTTGGCCTTTTACAGTGAAGTCACAAATTATAGTGGTCTAAGGGCACGTGAAAGGCCAGTGACCCCTGCAGAGGATGCTCCCAGCACAGGCCCCCGTGGGGGCATTTCCCACCTCTCCCCAGACCAACCACGGAGGACGGGGCTTGCAGCGACTGCAGGGGCCTTCCTCCTGGAGGGCTCCCACCCAGGAAGTTGTCAGGCTGTAAATGTCCCCAACATCCTACTTTGAAAACATGAGTGTCTTTCATTTGTTCAATATCATTCAGCATACTTGGTTACCTCTTCCCTATGATGAAGAGCAAGACAACCACGGTCCCTGCATTATGATCTAGTGCAGAGATAACCTTTGAAAATAAACATGACCAGGCAGGGAGCCAACCATGGACACAGAGGCTCGAGCCAAAAGGTCTAACTAATAGCTGCACCTGTTCAATGAGGTTAAAGCTCACACCTGACCTATTAACAAATCTCTTGGCCTACACCCCAGGATCACAAGGTGATTGCCACAGCACCAGCCATCCTATCCTCATTCTAGGCAGACAAAGGAGGGAAAGGGCAAATTTCACTATGCTCTCTCACAGGAAAAAAAACATTTCCCCAGAACCTCCTACTATGGCCCTTGGCGCTCTCTGCTGCAAGGCAGGCTGGGAGAACCAGTATTCAGCGGGGCAAGTGGCCAGCTCAAACCAAACCAGAATTCTTTTTAGCAAGGGAGAGGGAATTGGGAATCTCAAGTTCCCCAGGAGTCACTGGACAAAAGGGAGGTTTCTCAAACAGAATCCAGAAAGGCAGAAGTTCAAAATAGGACCAGGAAGTGAGCACCCATAGGCAGTGGGAAAGAACTCAAGCCTGTTGGTTTCAAGATTTCTTTAAAAGCAAGAAAACCCTTACATAGGAAAAGATGCACAGATCTCCCAGCCAGTCCTCCCAACGATGGGACCAAGATCCTGTGGGAACACAGGTGTGGGGGTCAGACTGGAAGTCTCCACGTGCTCATCTGAAAAATGCAAGCAATGTGGCTTTAGGATTACAGGAAGGCCTGGCCGGGCACAAGCCCCAGAACCCTGCGCCCCTGATGCACATGAATGCGGCACCGGTACCCCTATTGTGCTGTTCTTAGGCTCCCCAGCAAACTCTGAGCAGCCCCCCTGACAACCATGCATGACCTATGCCCCAACCAAGACCTGTCACGGGATAACGGAAGATTAATAAATGCAGTCAATAAGCAAAAACCCTCCACCTCACACCCTGGCATGCACACACAGTTGGCACTTACTGTATGCTCGGTAACATTCATTGCTTCTTAAAATTCCCTTTGGCTGAGAGAAAGTGAAACTCTGAGAGGCAGGATGGTGCCCATGGGCGCTGGTGGGGACTGGGTATTGTTTTTACACAAGGCCACTGATGCCTCTGGTTAGAGATGGTCACTCTGTTCATGCGCCATTCAGGCTGCGTTAACTTTTAAGACCTAGTTAAACGTGTATTTCTTCAGGCTAAGTGGAAACTCAGTAGATGCCTTTTTTTTTCTCAAATTAAAACAGTGATAAAACTGATTTGGAAGAAATAAAAGAAAACAAGCTCAAGGAGGCCAAACCCATCTGGTGTCAGTTTTACCATTACAAATAGAATTAATCCAAACATTTAAGTGGCTTCCATGGGCCATCCTGGTACGGGGTTCCCTCCACGTATATTCTCTGTGCAGAATGTTATTAGGTGTAATTTATCCTCCTCTAATTTATTAGATTATGTCTATATACTGCTGTACTTATTTTAACAAAGAGGTTTTTAAACAAATAGAAGTAAATGTAGATTTAATTTATTTCACCGGGCGAAGAATTCTCCAGAAAATCAATTTTCATTTGCACAGGTATCCTGGTGGCCCGGACCCCCATTATTTCACACCTGCTCCTTCCGCTCTGGCGTTTACATGACAGATAGCTTCATTTCTCTGCCATGATTCTATTACTTACAGAAAAATATATTTAAGGAGTATTAAAGGTCTTACTTAAACTGACAAAAGTCACCAAAGCTTGTGTTAGGGCTGACACCGTCTTTAACTTACTCCAGCAGAGGGACCCCAGCCGGGAAAGCGCGCTGCCTGGGGCGGGTGGCGAGTTGGTTCTTATTTGCAGGTCCGGGTGCTCGGGTAATTTATAGAGGACCTTTAACGCTACCTAAATGGAAGAACGGGTGCCAGGAGTCCTGAGGATGGATTTCCTCTCTCTTCTCTCGGAATCCAAGTTCTCAGGACCGAGGTGTGTCTAAAGGTGGCCACTCTGAGGTCTGCTCCTCAAAGCTCCAGTTCAAGCCTCTTCTTTCCAGACCCAGGGCACAGGGATGAACATAAACCAGACCATTTCCGTGCTCTGCTGGGAAACCTTCCAGGGCTCCCCCTGTTCCGTCCCCAGTGTCCCAGCCTTGCTCCTCACGGGGAGCTAGTCAGCCCAGCTCTGGGTTCAGGCCTCACAGTGGTAACTTGAAAGGTGCATTTACACCCCGGCAATTGGCAGCAGGACACGTCTGGGCCCTTATCCGTTTCTTCCCTGTCCAGCGTGGGTGAGGGAAAGGGTTTCCGTCAGAGGGATGAGCCACTGTAGATTGATCAGTGCGAAACTTCTTTAATGGAATAACCACAGGGGACAATTATCCTTTCTAAATCAAAGAGGGCATGACGGATGGAGCCATGCTAAGATCTGGCTCCAACAGAGATGGAAGAGCCCACCTTTATTTATAGTCGTACAGGTAAAAGGCAAACCAGGAGGAGAATTTTCTGGGAGGCACAGGATGGGGTGGAGTTAAGGAAGTCATTTGCTCTAGCAGGTCATCTCAGCAAGACTGGCATGTTCCAGGTGGTGAGCCACCCTGCACAGAAGCCACATACTTCAGGTGATCTGGAACAATCTCTTAATGATCGCCAGTTCCTGGAAGCCAGATTTCCATGTCTGAGAGCTCACCAAGTCTGGGTTTAATTGCTGGTCATAAATGGCTCTCCATAGGCCCTTTCTTCCCCCTCCCTCCCTTTCCCTCTCTCCTTCCCTCCCTCTTTTCCCCTTCCTTCCTTCTTTCGTTCGTTCGTTCCTTCCTTCCTTCCTTCCTTCCTCTCTCTCTCTCTCCCTTCCTCTTTCCTTTCCTTTCTTTCTTTCCTTCCTTTCTTCCTTCCATTTAGAGCCTGTTGTTAATGCTTGCCAGCACACCACTACCTTGGCTCCTACCATCACTCTGTCACTCAGGCCGGGCTGACCTTCCTTTTGTCCCTTGAACACATCGAGCTCCTCCCCTTAGGATGCTTGTACCCTCAGGATGCCCAGCATGGACACACCTGCCACAAAAGCAGAGGCTGTCGGCTCCCTCTTCCTCTCCCCTTGCTCTGACCCCTCCGTGCACACAGGCTTCCAAAGACCAGCTACAGGACCACGTTTACACCTGGACATCAACTGCTGCAAGAGTGCCTGGGAATGAAGGTGCCCAGCCCTCCCACCCCTGCGTTCCTTAGTGTAGACCCCCAGGAGCTGTGGGTGGACAGCCCAGCCCCCAGCCCCTTGCAGGGGGCAAACCTGAGATGCGTGTTATGCAAGGCGCCCTAGGGCTCCCTGTCTTCTGTCTCATTTCCCACTCACCCAGTGGACTTTCCCAAGGCCACCTTCCAAATGAACTTCCTGCATTTTCATTTTCATCTCAAGCTCTGTTTCTGGAGAATCTAAACTAGGTATGACCTCGCCTCGTCTGGCTCCTTCTTCCCCTCAGGTCTCAGCTCACCGTGCCCTTAAACAAGCTCATCCTGGTAACCACCCATCTCAGGTTTCCTCACACAACCCCGGGTCCCAAAACTGCCAGAGCTTGGTTTAAACTGAGATCTCTCTGGCTGGAAGATCATGGACCCCCGAGGCACAGCTCTGGGGTGAGGGTGAGGGCTTTTCAAGGGAAGGTTCTGGGTCTGTATTTCTCCAGGGAGCCTGAGGATCCATGATCTAGATATATATTTTTTTAGTGTGGCTTTTGTCTTTTTACTTTGTTCAACATTTCATTAATTTATTTTTTATTTGTTCTAATTAGGTGATAGCTCGTACATAAATGGAGTGTAATCTCATTTTTTCTGATTATACATATTGCAGGATCACATCGTTCATGCAGTCGTAAGTGTACATGAGGTAATGATGCCTGTTTCCCTCTACTGTTCTTCCTACCCCCAGACCCTGATCTAGAGATTTTTAATAAGTCTCCCCAAATTACCTTATCATGGTGAATAGCCACAGAAGACAGCGCCCAGAGTGGATTAATGATAATGTGCTGTCCTCATAGACCTACTTTACCATTTAATTTACTACTTATTTATTCATTTGACAAATATTTGTTGAAGCAAGGAGATAGTGCTTAGGAAGACAGGCCTGCTGGGGCTTCTATAGACACTTGTTTTTATGATTAAGAAAGTGAATTGACCTTTGTGGGGGTTTTGTTGTTGTTGTTGCTTTGCTTTTGTTGGTACTGGGGTTTGAATCCAGACACGCTTTGTCACTGAGTTATATGCCTAGCACTTTTAAATTTTTGTTTGTTTGTTTGAGACAGGGTCTTGCCAAATTGCCCAGGCTGGCCTTGCACTCCTCCTGACTTGGCCTCCCAAGCTGCTGGGATTACAGATATGCACCACCACACCCAGCATGAGCTGAGCATTTTTTTTTGGAACGGGGAATTGAACTCAGGGGCACTCGGCCACTGAGCCACATCCCCACCTCTATTTTGTATTTTATTTAGAGACAGGGTCTCACTGAGTTGCTTAGGGCCTCGCTAAGTTGCTGAGGCTGGCTTTGAACTTGTGATCCTCCTGCCTCAGCCTCCCAAGTGCTGGGATTACAGGCGTGCGCCACCACGCCCGGCTTGAGCCGAGCATTTTTAAAAGCAACAGAAACATCTGTGTATTGCATAAAGAAATGCTGGGAGGGACACTCGGCTCTCCTTGGGCCTGCTGTCCCTCCCAGCAGCCTGCCCTCCTGTGAGCTGACTTGCAGTTCAGTGGTCAGGGATTGGGGTTTCTCCAGACAGTCCTACCAGCTGGTCCATTAGAACATTATTAAACGTCCCAGGAAAGAGGGTCACACAATCAAGTGACTTTGGTGGCCCTTGCACATCACAGCCCCATCTTGAGGGTGCAAGGTGCACATCTGCATATTAAAGGTCCTGAGAAGTCCTGCAGTGACAATAAATAGCTGAAACACTGCTTTTTTATCTATGTTTCATTCTGTGATGTTTTATGAATCTCAAAAAGGAAGACTTTTTATCTAGTTCCAAACTCACTTGACCATGGAATCTTTTTATTTCATGGAGAATCTCCTTCCTTTAATCCCAAAATATTTATCTGATACCTAGTTCGCATCAGGCACCATGAAGGACACTGAGATGACAGAGCCATGGTCCCCACCCTTAGAGATCTCACACTTTTTAGGAAAACGAACACCAAAGGCATGCTCACAACCTAAAAATTCAAGTAGGTGTGATCCAGGCAATGATGGAGAATTCTAGAAGGCAACCTGCCTCCTAGGGACATGAACACTGAATTCACCTTGGGAAATTTAGGTCTAAGGCAATAATTCTCAAACTCTTGTTAGGGGAACTTTTCAGGATTGAAGGACTTGAAAACCCACCCACTTCAACCTCTGTCGCTTCCATGTTCTTGTAGAATATTTCTGCTTCAATGAAACGTTAAGAAAAAAAAGCCGTGTTCGGGTTTGTGTTAACTTTATAAAGCAAGTCATTTCACACCTGAAATGAAGACAGCATTTTCAAATTATGACTGTCACAAAGCCTGCTGGCAGGCATGTGGTGATCACAGGTCTGAGATTCTTTCTGCTGGAAGGCTGGCCAGAGAGTTCTGGGTTCAAACCCCAGGGTGACACACGAGCTTTAGAAAGGTCCCCATTTGTGCTTCTGCTAATGAGAATAATGATGCTTCTCCGATGTCCTTGTTGAGGTTGTTCTGGGACCAAAGGCTGGAGACTGATTTTCTCAGAAACGAAGATCCCCCGACAATCAGCTTACCATCTCCGAGGCTCCTCCACACTTGGGGGGACACCGTTTTCTAGCTCTTGCCAGCCTGAGCTCTCTTACCCCGGGGAACACACAGTAAAACTGGGCCTGGACTAAGGAAATATTCAGAAAAACCTGCTTCAGTGAGAAGATTGTCTCCAGTTCAGGAAACCCAAGACCCATCTTGTCACACCGAGGGGCATAATTAATGCCTGCTACACTAGGCGATGCCTCTCTGCATGGTAGAGCACATGGTAGAGATTCACTTTTCCCGTCTGTAACACTTTGACACCTTGGCTACCAACACATTTTTTTTTTTTTCTTTTTTCACGATGCACATTGAAAGACTACTTCCCAGGCAGCCCCTGGCTAAGGGGAACAGAGAAGGAAGGTCTTTTAAGGGCTCTGCTTTTCACATTGGAACTTGTGGGAGTTTGCTGTGCTGCATTGTGTCCTCTCACAGGGCGATCCGCTTAGCCAATGAGCGGTGTGGACATTTGGGCCTTTACCGTGTGATCCGCCCTGGTCGAGGCACGGCTTCACTTTGATTACTTAATTGCCCGCCGAGACACTGATTGTGGTTAGAAGTCTCCTCTGTGATGTAGTCTTGTGATCCCCCTCCAAATGTGATGCTAGAAGCAAATGTCCTTTTAGGTACAGTCTTAGGTTTTGCTAGGTGTCCTTCTGCCCTCTGCTCAAAGGGGGAAAGATTCAGGCATTGGAGGGGTCCAGGCTGAGTCACTACCCTGCGCCTGTGGGAACCTTCAGCCTTTCTGATCCAGTAACCGCAAGGGGGACTCTGAATGCGTTTTATACTCGGGGTGGGCAGAGGTGATGTCTTGCTCATGACAAGTGGGGGAGCCCAGGGTAGAGTCCTCTCTGGATTCCTGTCTCCTGTCTCCTGGGGACATTTATCTGTCCAGGACTGAGTCTTGCCGGTTGTCACAGAGCAGGTGATGCGTGGAGCCTCTTTGCTCCCTCATTATAGCCCAAGTGCCTTTGGGCCTTGACGGCAGACACCTGCAGGTATCGGGATTCCTCTTTGGAGAAGGCAATGAAAGGACCTGGAGCTGCAGTCCCCCACTCAGACAAGGCCTGGCTTCCCGGCTCAGCTCTTCTGCAGCCATCTGCCCAGCGCCTCTTAACTTCCTGACACGAAGCAAAAATGAAATCGAGGTTTCCCTAATTGGGGATCATAATCAAGAATCTGTCACGGGGTCTCTTAGAAATTAATTCAGCCCGATCGCTCTTCAGACCTCCGTGGAGGAGCCAGCATGTTCCCTGTGACACCAACTTGTCCCATTTTCATCCCGTATTAGTTCCCTAACAAGGCTGCACCATCAGCTCTCGGCTTGCAGATGAGAACAACGGGCGGTGATCGTAGCTGCGACATCACGGAGCTCCCACCCCGGCTTGCTGCGCCCATCCGTCTCACTGTGAGGCTTCCGGATCTTTCTCTGCAAGCTGAAATTGGCTCCAGATGTAACTTCATGTTCGATTTTCCCCTCACTCCCCCCTTCACGTGTAGCTGTCACAATGCGACACTTATTTTTTCAAGGACTTCACCTAGTTACCCATCTCATGGAAACGGGAACGGGTGTTGAGTCATGGTAAACAGTTAAGGAAGCTTTCAAAGTGTGCTCCAAACGCAGCCCCACGTTCCCCTTAGGGAGGACTCCTGAGTTAGCAGGGAGGGGATGTGGGGTTCCTACTGGATGTGATCTCGGAAGCTGTCAGGGAACCCAACGTGCTGTCAGCCTCCTGGAACTTCTTTTTTTTTTTTGGAACCGGGGATTGAACTCAGGGACACTCGGCCACTGAGCCACATCCCCAGCCCTATTTTGTATTTTATTTAGAGACAGGGTCTCACTGAGTTGCTTAGGGTCTCGCTAAGTTGCTGAGGCTGGCTTTGAACTCTCGATCCTCCTGACTCAGCCTCCCAAGTCGCTTGGATTACAGGCGTGCACCACCACACCCGGCCTCCTGGAACTTCTGGTTCCAGTCCCAGATGGAGCTGAGGCCTTGGCCCACCTGGAGCAGGACTGCGGAACTAAACGTACCCACTGGCCAGCCACTTCCTACTGACATTCCCACAGGTGAGCTATCGACTCTCTTGGGCCTCAGTCTCCTCATCTGTAGAATGGGAATAACCATGAGCCTACCTTCCAGGTTTGCTGGGGATTCAAGGCGATAAAGAACATGGCGAGGTGACACTGTGTCCAGCAGAGTGCCTGTTCTCCCCGCGCTGCAGACCCAAGGTGTTTTCCCATGGGTCTGATGCCTTAGGCTCTCTCATTTCTAAAGCCACTGATGTAAAGCAAATCACAGTTACGGCTACAAACATCCAAAGCTCTGTTGCTTGTCCTGCTTCAGCAACCACCGATTCTTATCTGTGGGAACTCACGGGGCATTATGGGAGAAGTAATTGTGGTGTCAGAGTCCCACACTACGCCCCATGCCAGGCGGTAGTCACTGAAGCAGGAAGCATTCATCCAGACGGTAAGACTGAAATTGTCAGCAAAAGCTGAAGAGAGGTTAAAAAAAAAAAAGAGAAAAACCTACGTGTGCTCAATGAATTGATTTTCATAAAATTAACATTATACTGTATAATAACGTTTTCCAATACAACGTCTTTCCTCTATTAATATTTATAATGTTGTAAGGATTAAATCACGCCTTTGTGATTATTTTAATCTTTTTTTAGCTTTATTTTGTTCCAAAGATAAGGGCTCGTTGTGGGCTCTTTTTTTTTTTTTTTTTTCACTTTTATCTTTAGAATGTTCTAATGACATTCTGAATTCTCCCAACAGGGAGATATTGTAGCCGTAACAATGGTTATACATAATCCATCCAGGATCTGCCGTGCACTTGGTGGGACTGAGAGGTCTACTTAGACCTCTAGCTTGAAAAAGCTGCGATGCTTCCCTGTTTCCTGGGCCGTCTCTCTCCTCGCAGGCATTAAGCACTGAAACAGGAGACCTGCAGAGTGGCTCCCCGGCCTCCTCCTTCCCTGGTCTGTGCCTCTGGGTAGCAGAGCCTCTTCGGCAGGTGCTCTGCAGGCTGGCTCTGGACTTCACAGCTCAGCAGTGCTGCCTGGCCATCCTGCAGGCTCCCCAAGCCCCCGAACAACCTGGCTCTCGAGCAGCCGCACTGCACACCCAACCCGACAGGCAGAGCAGGAAGTGAGGCCAGCAGCCTCATCACAGGGCCTCACTTGTGAGCTGGTGGATGTGGGCAAAATCTCCTTCCTCTGGCAGCGACAGATTTTTTTTTTTTTCCTCTCATTCTTACCGATATTGTAAATCTGGGCTTCTTTCTGAACACTTGAGCGGAGTAATGACGAAAGGCACATCTCTCATCTACTGCCTCATGGGCCCATTGTGACAAAGCACCACAAACAAGGTGGCCTAAGTGAAGTGATGGATTGTCCCGGGGCTCTGATCAAGGGGTCCCTGCTCAGGGCTGTGAGGGAGGATCTCCTGGTTTCCAGGCCTCTCCTCAGTCCTTACCTTGCAGAAACTCCACCCTGACCCCTGCCGTCTCCTCACACGCTGGTCTCCCTGCAAGCGTGTCTGTCTCTGGGCCGAAATTTCCCCTTTTCACGAGGAAATGAATCACATGGGATCAGGGCCCACCCTAAGGATTCATCTCTGCTTGATCATCTGCAAAGACCCTGATTTCAGTAAGGTCACCTTCACAGGCCCTGGGGGTAGGACCCATATTGGGTCCTCTCCTCTGTCCCTTCCTTTGTCACTCTGTGCACTCCTCCTGTGGCATGTCCCCATCCCTCACACCAGCACCCCCTGGCCTGATGTAGGGACCCCGTTTCCTTCTGCACTGCATACTCTTCTCCTACTGGAGGGTGGAGGGCTGGGAGCTCCTAGGAGGCCAACTGGGAGAGGGAGACGATGGTGCAGGAGGCCTGGTCAGGGTGCTCTTAGGCCCGAACCATGGAAGGGAGGGAGGGAGGGAGGTGGGGGTGCAAGATTAGGCAGGGAAGACTTCGAGCTTCCCAGCAGCCCTGGTGAAGGCCCCCAGGGAATTCTGCAGACACGATGACCCTCGGCACTGTCCCGAGTTGGGGAGCGTGTCTGGGCCTTTGTGCCCCAATTCTGGCTTTCCTGGGAAGCAGTGTGACTCGGGCCAGCCCTGACTCCGGCAGATGCCATCCCTGAAGGGCTGGGAGCCCAAGGCTTCCTGCCGACAGTTCTCCCGACATCTGGAGAAATAGGCCTGCGTTTCTTCAGGGCTGTCAGGTAGGGGCATTCCAGGGCCCATCAGAGGAGCCAAAGTGGTCTTTCTAAGAGATAGACTTGACCAAGTTACTTCCTTTGCACTTCAGGGGTTCCCATTGCTCTTAGGATCTTCTTAGCATGACCCTTCTATTTCTGCCTACAGCACCTCCTCCTGTGGCATGTCTCCATCCCTCCCTCCTCTGGGCTCATGCTTGCTGCCCCAGGACCTTTGCAAATGCTCTCCTCTTGACCTAGATTGCTCTTCCCCTTCTTCACCAACTAGACTTCATCTTTTCTAGGGCCACTTCCTCAGAATAGCTGCCCTCCTGCCCCTGCAGGCCGTTAGAAGTCTGTGCAACTCTGCTTGGTAGGATTTGCAATTTGCAATCTTCCATTTGTGTGATTATTTGATTCTTGTCTAGACAAGTGCCGTGAGGGTAGGAACCACATCTGATTTTTCTCCACGCTTGTTCTGTTCTCCCAGCACCTGGCACATAGTAGGTGCTCCCTGAGGATTTATTGAATGAATAAATTGATTGAATAAATGCTTGTTAATTAGTAACGCCCCACAATGAAGGACCTCACTGAGAATCTGTGATGGCCTTGCATTTGCTGGGGGAAAAAAATCGAAGAGAAAGGAAAGAATGTCATGCGTTTTTGTCCTTTGAAAGCCATGAAGGATTGGCCACCCTGCAGGTTAACAAACAGCAGAGGGGCTCGGGGACACGCAAGGGAGCCATTTTTCCGGTCAGCACACAATTCGCTGGTTGTGGGAATTTAGTGAATAGCCCCCTGGTGGGCTGAAAGAGAGAGGGCTTTTCGAGACCAGCCACCTGGGGATGGGGGGGTGTCACTTGATGGAGGGGTAGAGCTGTCTGCCTGGGCTGCGCCCCGTGGTTCACATTCCTGGCGTGCATCCTGAGCTAACACATCAGCAGCCAGCACGAGGCGGGAGGAGCCGAGGGTGCCTTGCCGGCCTCAGAACATTCTGTGGTGAGCGATTCCCAGTGGGTCCTGTTTATACTCTGGGGTTGCCATGATCACAGTCGAGTTGCCAAGGAGGTGCCCCCTCTGGTCACTCCTTTCTGCAGAATCTTTCCCATACTATCAAAACCCATCTCTCCTTCTTCCTCTTGGTCCCCAAACCTTTTGCCAACAGTGACAGCCCCTCTGGGTTGCTCCTGGTCACCTGGCACCGAGCTCCTGCGTGCATTTTCTTTTCGATGTCGGTAGCAACCCAGAGAGGGACACTCTGCCATCCCATTGTACAGAGGGGAAGTTGAGGCCAGAGCATGAATTCCACTCAGCATGTGGCCTTGTTGGACTGCTCCCATGGGGACTGGCCTGCCCACAGGGGAACTGCTGAGGGCAGGGGGCTCTCCAGGATGAGAAGGCTCAGGGAGGGGTCTGAGGTGCTGCCCAGACACGTGGGCGTTGACCCCAGCAACCACTCTGTTCTCCCTCCTTTCTTCCTTCTCAGTGACCCCCCTCGCAGGACAAAGACTTCACCTGCCATTAGGAAGAAGCTCACCCCGTGCTGGGGTCTGAGGAGCAGGAAGCCAGCCCTGAATGACAATCTGACTACCTCCTCTGGCTCTGGATGCAGCTGTGGACATGTGACAGGCTGGCTGAGCCCCCAAGTGTTTTCTTTGCATCCAAGCCCTAAATGGCAGGCCAAGCCAAGCGCCACCTGCCAGGGAGAAGAAACACCCCTCGCCTCCCTGTGGCCTTCTGTTCCCAGACCCTCGCTGGAAAGTAAATGTTATGCAGTGAATTCTTTCCTAGCACATCAGCAGTGCATGACCAGGGCATTTTCCCCGACCGATAGGATCATCCATCAATGCCAGTAAGTGGGGACGCAGGTTTCCCGAGCTCCACGGTGGCTAAAAGCGCACCCCTGTTTCAAGGCGCCAGGACAGAGGGATTACAGAGAAGGGCGAGAGGATTCCAGGAAGAAGAGCCCGGTCTGAGTCCCTCTCCTCAAGGTAGAAAGAGAAAGCCTGCACCTCTCACACACCCACAGCCCTTGGGGTGTCACCCCAGCAGCACGACAGTAGCACCCACTGCATTTTAAGGTCCAGCTTCTCCCCCAGGTAGGAAGGCTGCACCTGGCTGTCTCAATCTAAGAAGCCTGGACTTTTCTCAGGGAGAGGGGCAGCCACGGCTAAGGAGGAGTGACGGTGAGCCGCTCTTCAGCTCAGCGTGATGGAAACAAGAGAGCCCTCCTGAATCTTGCCGAATGCTGTCCCCGCAGCCCCAGGGCAGAGCTGTCACTGCAACGAGGACACTCAGTCCTCAGCCCAGGAGGAACCCACACCCGGCGCATCCTCATCATAACTAATGCTTCCCAGGGTTCACGGTGGCCTTGTTTCCTGCCCAGGCATTATGCAGGTGTGACATTGAGTTCTTTAGGAGAAGGTTCGACTGTCACACTTAAATGATAAGACGACACCATCCGCTTCTTCTGACCCAACACCCCATCTCAAAATATTAAGTCCCTGCTTTTCAAATATATGGGCGGCATCTCTGCGGAGGTTTGTGAGGACAAAATAGTAAATATTCTCTGTCTCCTCTGGCCATCGGCTGAGGACAGGAGGGAAACGGGGCTGTAATTCTTCTCCAGAAGGTGAGCAGCTTCACCTCCGGGCTATTATCTAAATCTGACCTTGACTCTCAAGTGTTTCCTGCCCTGTCTTGCAGCCTTTGGGAAGAAGAGGGCTTTGAAATGTTAGGGCAGGTGAGTCACCAGGTGAGTGGACACTCCCCGGGTTTGGGTCTGGGAGTCTCTGAGAATCGCTTATGTTTTCTAAAACAAAGTGAGCTAAACTCACGTTGATCACACGGCGCAGTCCGTCAGGGGCTCTAAAAACACACCACCAAAGAGCCGCCAGAAAGGGAAACCACAGTTCATCCATTGGGTTTCTGTCTTTTTTTTTTTTTTTTTCCTTTCTCTCTCTTTTTCCTTTTTGATCTATAGGATGCAAACAACTGGCTTGACTGATTTACTCTATTATTTCCAGAATGTTTAGCTTTCTGGACACATCAGGATTTTGATACATTAATTTCCATTTTTGCTGTTGGCGGGTTCACTTAGGATCAACTTCTCAGGTGCAAGCCAGAAGTGTGCTGAGAACAGAGGACTTCCACTCAGGGACCTGGATTCCCGGGACAACTTCTGCTTGTCTCTCCAACAGTTCTCCTGTTCTAAGCCCTGATTTTCTCATCTGGAGACTGTGGGCAACAATCATTCACATTTGCCTGTCCCCCAAAGACCAAAAGTTCTTGGTAAGCTGTAAGGCTCCCATCACCATCCCTGCCTATCACAGGGTCACTTCAGGCTCCGACCAATGCCACCTGTGACCTGCCTCTAGAAAGCTGTCATTTAAGCCTCCTGACCAACCTTGCTCCTGCTCTTTGGTATTATGTCTCCCTCTGATTCCAGAAGACGAGGGAGGACTCTCTCACCTCCCACAGCTTGGGACTCCTGACCCCGTCACTGACCCTGCAGAGGGTCTCTTTGCCACATCTCTCGGGCGTGCCATGGCCACCTCTCCCTGCAATGCCCCTGCTTCAGACACCCCCAGATTCGGGACACCCACCTTTATTTGCTCCATCTACTGTCACCATAAACCTTTGTGGCTTCTTCTCCATGTCAGGATGCCAATCAAAATGTGCACCCCAGGAACTGTGCCAGTGTGCCACCCGTCCCCAAACAGAACTGGCATCTCTTCCTCTCCTCTGATCAGTTCCCCGTGTTGACTGGATGCCTGGCTCCTGATTCTCTCCAGGGCATCTTGGTCTACCTGTCCATCCTCCTTATACACCCAGACCCCCCACCCATGGTGCTCCTATGTGCTCTCCAGGTGGCCATCTGACTCCTGGTTAATGACACCTTCAACACTCTCCTGGGACCAAAGGAGGTTCCCTGGCTGCCCATCTCTGTGAGTGTCCTGGGGTGGCTTCTGACTCCATCCTTCTGACGCATTGTGTACTACGTACTCTGTTTGTATTAGCATAGGAAGTCAGTAATTAGCTGCAAAGCATTCTGTTAAACTTCTCTGTGGAAGATGCTAGAGAAAAATAAATCATACTGCATTGTATTGTACTCCTGAGAGAGCACTGCCCGCACTGGCCTGGCTCCTGATTCGCCCACTGCATTACTATCCTGAAAATTGCTATTCTTGTCTTGATGGCTAGATCTTTTCAGCCTCAGAATTAGTTTTCAGGGTGCAGAGCAGTTTCCACCAACTCGATCTTTGTTCAGGAGGGTCTTATTTACCAAAGTTAATTTTGCTCATATTGCAACGTGCTTGAAAATAAGTATGAATCTTGTTTATTTTCATTTGCAGTGTTCCGCCAGCAAGTAGCAATTGGAACTAAATTACGAGCGTTCAAGGAATGTACTCACGTATTTCAGAGCTGTTGAGAAACATCTCGCTGGACAGAGCCGGGTTCAAACAAAACCATAAACCAAACCATTGTTAGCAATAGGACCCCCCAGAGAGGGAGCCTGTGGAGGGGCGCGTTCGTTCATTTTTAGCCTCCAAGGCCAGTCATGGGTTTCCATCTCCCTCGCCTGCGCCACTGGCAGGTGGGCTGAGGACAGCGACAAGGAATGGTTCCTAGTCCATTAGCAATGCAAACCTTTTTATTTCCTTGTAAATAAATCTCTGCTTCTTTCCAAGGCTGCCCAAAAGGAATAGGACTGTCAGAAAGGACTTTGTTCTTTGCTCTGCAAGGTGATTCTCAGTTTCTTTCCAGAAAGCAGTAAGGCCCTGTACACTAGGAAAGGGGATATCTGCGGAGGGTTTACCAGGTGCTGGGAAGACAGTCTGGGAAGGTCCCCGTTCTCTGGTGGTTTGCAATCCAGCAGACAGAGCCCACCAGAGCACACACAGGGACCCCCCTGCAGAAGTGCTGCTTTCCAGAGTCTCCAAGAAGCAACGACACAGACAGTCCCTTCAGGTGTGAGACTCAGCGAGGCTTTCTGAAAGGTGACGCTTCAGTTCCCTCCTGAAATCCACTAGGAGCCCAGGTCAGCTTCCAGATGGTCTCCAACCTGGTGTTATCGCCCCCTTTGTTATTTAACATGTATAGATTTCCCAGGACACGCCATAAACCTTAAAAACCCTGTCACTAGAAATTTTGTGGATCGACTCTGAGTTTTCTGATGGCCTTAATCTCAGGGAGCCTTATCTTCCTCTCTGATTGATGGCCACTTGGCAGGGCCTCCTAACTCTGTCTCTAAGTGTTCCTGTCCCTCTTAAGTACCTCCAGACTCCTCTTTCCCAGCCAGGAGTGAGTGACCGGGATCTGAGCCACACCACGCGATGGCTCTGGAATTGGGAGATCCTATGGTGAATCTTCCTCCATAGCAGAGGCATTTATTAATATGGATAATTGGGTTCCAAATATCTCAGGCTTTAGGGTCAGATTTTTATACTCAAAATAGAATGTTCAATAATCTTCTAGATTGATTGCACAAATGGCTCCATTTCTTCACCTCTCCCTAAGTCCTTGCCCTTCGCCTGGAGACTCTGCAGCATGTCCCACCAGGAGGCGAGGTCTTTTTCTACCCCTGGAATTCAGCCTAGCCATGTGACTTGCTTTGGCCAATAGGATGCAGCAGAAGTGAGGGCGGTGCCAGTTGGGGTCTAGGCCTCCAGAGGTCTGCACACTGGTGCTTTCTGCCTAGGAAACCTGCTCCGCCACAACAGCACCTGGCAACCAGGCCAGGCTCCCTGCCGAAGCCCAGCCACCCAGGACCCACCCAGCCCCTTAGACAGATGAGCTCAGCCCCGGGCAGCAGAGTCCTCCAGCCCACCTGCAGACCAGGAGCAATAACCAAAAGTTGGGGTATGCGTTCTTTTGCTGGGACCACCAGAGCAAACTGCCAGAGACCTACATTATAGACACTTCGTCTCTCCCACTCTAGAGTCCTGGAAGTCCAAGATCAAGGTGTGGGCAGAGCTGGTTCCCCCTGAGTCCTCTCTCCTTGCCTTGCAGATGCTGTCTTGAGGACACAGGGACGTCCCTCTGTGTGTCTGCATCTTCATGGCCTCTTTTTATAAGGACTCAGGCCACATTGTATTAAGTCCACCTTAATGAACTCGTTTCTCTTGTGTGGCTTCCAGCAAGGCCCAATCTCCAAATCCAGTCACATTTCAAGATCCTAGGAGTCAGGGGTCCCCAAACATGCATTTGGAGGGGACACCGTTCAGCATGTAATGTGTCATGGCGTTCCATGCAATTAATGGACGCTCCTGGTACCTGCCCAGCTCTGCGTGCGCCCCAGGGTCATGAGCAAGATCTAACCCCATTCCTGGCTTGTGAGCCCTCGCCTGGGGCCAGCCACAGATGTGTGCAAGGCAGGGACACATCCCAGTCTGTAAACACCCATTGCCTGGCCCCCTCACTCCCCATCCGCCAAATAGACCCCAAAGAAACACCGAGAAACACTGACAACGCCCCGCTCGCTTTTGTATGTTAACTCTCAGTCTCATAATGAGCAGTTACATTTTGCTGCCCCAGGCAACAGCTTGTTCTTTTTTAATTAACTTGCCTTTTATTGAATTTCCATATTCGTCACCAAACGCCAACGCACCTTTATGTGTGTCTATAAAATCAGCAGCTCCCAGCCCGCCTGGCCCATGACAGCAGGGAGCAGCAGGGGGCTCACCGGGAGCTGATGGGTGTTTTGATTCTCCTTTGGCACCATCCTGGGGGCCACAGGGAGAAGGCGTGATGAGGTGAGGAGAGTCCACTTGCTGGGAGCCCAAGATTCCACCCTCCCCAGCAGCTCAGAAGCACAGAGAGGCAGATTCCACGGTGCCGCGTACAGGGCGAGACCACGGCTCGCTGGTGGCGGTGTGCGATGCGCACTCTATTCCTTTGCATTGAAGAGCAAAAACCTGGAATGGTAACGGGGAGGTACCATAGGCACTCATCCAATTCCGAGTTGTCTTCTTCACTGTAAGGCAGGCCTTGCAGGAGGAGCTGGACTGACAGCCAGGCAGGACAGCCAGGCAGGGCAGCACTCTCAGGACACATTATTATTATTATTATTATTATTATTATTATTATTATTATTTGGTACTGAAGATTTAACCCAGGGTGCTTTACTACTAAGCTATATTGCCAGCCCTTTTTATTTTTTATTTTGAGATACAGTCTCACTGAGTTGCTGAGGCTGGCCTCAAACTTGTAATCCTCCTCTCTCAGCCTCCCAGTCACTGGGACTGCAAGGATGCATCATTGCACCTACCTCAGAACAGACTTCTAAATTCTACCCTTTGCCTCAAGACCCGGTGCACCAGCCATGGAAGGATCTCGGGGACCTTTGTCTGCTTCACCTCTATATCTAGCGCCTAGAAATGACACTGATACACAGCTCCCACTCAGTAGTGGTGATGGTATTGTTTTAATGGGCCTGGGATGGTGTCACCTAGCTCCACTCTCCACATGAAGGTCTGTCTGAGGTGGTATCCTCCAGCCACACACCCTGTGGGGACAGCAGGGTGTACCAGGAGAACTGGAGGAAGTGGGAGCAGGTAGGGAAGGAAATGGAGCCCAGATCATGTATGGGGGAGAGCTGGGGGGTCAGTCAGGCCTCCCAGATGTTCTGACTCAGGGAGGGAGCTGACTCCCAGCTCTCCCCAGACCCCTTCCCCACTTAAGCACAGAGTTACATCCCCAGCCCTTTTTTTGTATTTTATTTAGAGACAGGGTCTCACTGAGTTGCTCGGGGCCTCACTTAATTGCTGAGGCTGCCTTTAAACTCTCCATCCTCCTGCCTCAGCCTCCAGAGTGGCTGCGATCAGAGGCATGCGCCACCACACCTGGCTGGGATGGCTAATTTCATGCATCAACTTGACTGGGTCAGGACACCCAAATGCATAGTGGAACCCCAGAATGGTCCACCTCCTGAAATCTCTGCACTGTGCACTCTCAGTGTGCTCAGACCGGTGTGTGGGGAACCTGAACGTGACAGCTGTTCAAGGAACTTGGAGATCATCACTGTGTGCAGGGCTGCAAGGTCAGGTGCCTGCAGCGGTCAGGCATGGGGTGTAGACGTGTGAACTGGGGCAGGCGTAGGAGACAGGATGAGGAGGGATGGTGGCTTGCTGAAGATGCAGTGGCTGCTGTGGAATAAACTACAAGCTAAGGCTAAGCACCTGGGGCAGAGGCCATCGTGTCAAAGTCTGCTCATGAGGCTGGGCTCTGCGGGCTCCATCGGTGGGTCTGCTCCCCGTAGATCAGGTAGGGCTGTGCTGTCTGGATCGTCCACTGGGCTGGGATGTCCAAGGCTTCTCACTCACTGGCTGGCACTCGTGGCTGCTGGGAGATCCCCCAGGTGTCCCCATGTGGCTTGGCCTGGCTCACAGCATGGTGTCAGGGTTCTGCTGGGTCCTTGAGCAAGGCTGGCAACTGCAGAGACCTTGGGGTCCAGCTTTGCGAATTCTGTATTCTGTACTCCTACTGGATTCCTTTGGTCAAAGCCAATTGCAGGGCCAGTGGATTGAGTGTGAGTGATACCACCCAAGGACATGAATACCAGGGGACCCTGGGGAGAGGACTCATCTTGAAAACTTCCTATCACCAAAGAAAAATCAGATTTGCAGTATTTTTTTGTTTTGTTTTGTACTGGGGATTGAACCCAGGGATGCTTAACCACTGAGCCACATCCCCAGTCCTTTTGTATATTTTATTTAGAGACGGAGTCTTGTTAAGTTGCTTAAGGCCTCATTAAGTTGCTGAGGCTGGCTTTGACCTCTCGATCCTCCCACCTCAGCCTCCCGAGCTGCTGGGATTACAGGTGAGTGCCACTGTTCCCTGCTGAAGTTTTTAGAGACTGTTAAGGTTCAATTAAACATCAGCTGACTCAATCTGGTCTATAAACTGGAAGTTTGAAATCTCAGTTTCTTATCTAGCCCCTTAACTTTCCCAGAGGATGACCCCAAGGCCTGATGGAAGATAGGGATGGGAGGAACTTCTTTTTCTAATTGAGGTAAAATTCATATAATATAAAATTAACATTTTTATGGGACTAGGGATGTAGCTCAGGGGTAGAGTGCTTGACTAGCATGCATGAAGCCCTGGGTTCAATCCCCAGTGCTGCCAAAGAAAAAAATACCCACTGGATCTCAAAGACTTTATGTAAATTTAATCATTTTAAGCATAATTCAATGACAATTAGTACATTCACCATGTTGTGTGACCACCACCTTGAGTTCCAATACATTCTTGTCATCTCAAAAAAAAAAAAAAAAAAACAACAACAGCACTTGGGAGCTGAGGCAGGAGGATCACAAGTTCAAAGTCAGCCTCAGCAACTTAGTGAGGCCCTAAGCAACTCAGTGAGACCCTGTCTCTAAATAAAATACAGAATAGGGCTGGGGATGTGGCTCAGTGGTAGAGTGCCCCTGGGTTCAATCCCCAGTACAAAACAAAACAAAACAAAAAACCCACACTCATTAGGCTGCCATTCACATTACTCTCTCCCTTCAGTTCCTGGTCACCACTAATCTATTATCTCTATGAACTGACTTCTACATCATAGAAATGGGACCCCACAATATGTGACCTCTGTGTCTGACTTTTTTCACTGTAAATAATGTCTTCAAGGCTCATTCTCCTCTTAATGCTTCCCTTTTCGTGGCTTAGTAATATTCCATTGTGTGGATATTTGACAATTTACATATCCACTTATCTATTGGTGGACATTTGGGTTGCCTCTACTTTGACTATTATGAATTGGACTAATATGAATATTTATACCCAATAATGTATTTGAATGCAGGAATTTTTTTGAAGCCATGCAGGCAGTTAGAGGCAGGTCCTAAATGAAAATGTCGTTCTCTGATCCTCAGCTAACATATGTCCCTAGACTGTGTTAGAATTAGAGGCAGCCAACAGATAGGAGAGCAGGTGGGCAGGACGCCAGATCTGCCTATTTCCGAGGTGATCTTAACAATGAATCAGAACCATAAAATTGCTGCTGTGTGGAATCCTTCCCAGATGTTCAGACAAGACTAATATCACACAAATAAAGCCACCTGGCAGTCAGGATTCAAAGAACTGAGCAGGGTTTGATCTGATTCTTTCCTTTTAAAGCCAAGTGTGTGCATGCACACATACACAAATGCACACACACACTCTCTCTCTCTCTCTCTCACACACACACACACACACACACACACACACACACACACAGAGTTAGCTGGGGCCTGATTCAGCACGAACACCATTTTCAATTCTTGGGAACAGTTCTCAAAAGATTCCTCCCAGAAAAGCCCCCCCCTCCAACCCCAGGATGTCTTTTTGAGCCTGAGGACGTCTTTCATCTTCTCAGACCCGGGAGAGCTCCTAGGGTAAATGACAACCGCTGAGAAAATATGAAGATTGTGGTCAGAACAGGAAGAACCTGACATTCCCAGCTTTTATACCTTTGCATTTCACGGTCCCCGGAACCATCTTTGTTGCTGTATTGTGGAAGAAGCATTCCCATCCCCAGGGGCTGCTGTAGGTTGCAGGCTTTGAGTTACAGCTTTGGATCTTGGTATATGTTGGTTGTTATGCAAAATTAATTATCTTGGTCATTTGAATGTTTTCCCCCAAACATAATATAATCTCATTACAGACTACTCCATACCAGAGTGAATCTCGAGCCAAATTCCATTTAGGAAATTGAAGGTAATTTAGAGTTATATGATTTGCAAAAAAGAAGCCCCTTTCTCTGCTAAATGCTAATTTGGTCTGTCTCCATAATGCAAAAGTGACTTTCATTTGCTTGGGGAATTGCTGTAAGTGTGTAGGAGACGTGGGGCAGCAGAAGGGACAGTTTGAATCTTTGAGTGAGTCTCCAGGAGGCTGCTCATGAGAATTCAGAGATGTGGGCAGCAGAGGACAAAGGCTACTGTGCTTCCAGAGCACACCACTGGTCTCCTCCTCAGGAAGGGCACCTGCCAAGGGAGTCCCTGGGAAATGCAGTCTTAGGGTGGGAGACAGATGTGAACCAGAGAGGGGAGGCAGGGCATCTGGAGGAACCAGGTCAAAGAGAAGAAGCCAACAACCTTGTACTGGCCAATTTGAGCCTACACAGTGTGTATCAGTCAGCTCAGCTTCTATAACAAAAGCCCCACCGATGAGGCATTTAAATAGCAAAACTTATTTTGTCATAATTCTGGAGGCTAAAAATCTGAGATCAAGGTGTGAGCATGCTGGTTCCTCCTGAGGAACTCTCCTTGGCCTCTCTCCTTGGCCTGCGGATGCCATCTTCTCCCAGTGCCCTTCCAAGTGTCCCTCTGTGTGTCTGATCTCCTCATACAAGGGCCCTAGTCAGACTGCATTAGGTTCAGCCCCAGAACCTCACTTTATCTTAGTCACCTCTTTAAAGATCCTGTCTCCAAATACAGCCATGTTGTCAGGGCTTCTACACATGAATTTTGAGAGGGGGACATAGTATAAAACCAAAATACCACAATCCATCCACCATCATGTGTCCTCCAGATGGTCACACAGCCTCACCTGGTCTCCCTGAGCCCACCTGCACCCTTTCTGGGGCCAGCATGAGGAATGTTTTTTGTTTTATTTTGTTTTGTTTTCTTTGTAGTACTGGGAATTGACCCCAGGGGCCCTCTACCACTGAGCTACATGCCCAGCCCTTTTTATTTTTTTATTTTGAGATAGGGTCTCAATAAATTGCTCAGGTAGGCCTCCAAATTGTGATCCTCCCGCTTCAGCCTCCCAAGCCACTGGGATTACAGTTGTGCCACTCCAAGTAGTCACATGTCCCTCAGGCATCCACCGAGGCACGTCCCCATAGGCATGTCCCCCTAGGCCTCTGGTGACTCTGTTGGGTTCTGAGTAGATGCAAATTTCTCAGGCACCAGAGCAGGCCCCACCTGAGACAACAGCTGTCCGCCTGTATGTCCCTTGAGCCCACCCAGGCGTTTTCTGCCATGGGTTTTGGAGACCTTTCCTCACTGATGGCTCCCCACTGAATGAGCTCTTCCTCAGAAGCTGCCCTGATCCTCTCTCTACCTGCACACATCTGGTTCAACAGAAGAGAGGATGAACACGTGACAGAATGAATGGATGAACAGTCCAGGGAGCAAACACCTCTGAGCATGGTACCATGACCGTCAGTCCCTCTGGTGAAAGCCAAGGACATGGACAGATGTCATGGTCTGGACACCTGTGCAGAGGTAACAGCCCTACGTAATTGGGTGCCCTCCCCCTCCCACCCTGTAAAGGGCCCACCAGGGAGAGCTCACCTGCGTCTTCACCTACCCCCTGTGGGTACTGCAGGAGACCCCACAGCTATGAGGGTCAAGCTCTCCCTGACCTGCGTCCCTCCCACGAATACTTTTCTCCTGCTGGTTACTTCATATTAAAAATCACAAACTGCAGCTGAGGGATACTCCAAATGGCAGGGAATGTCCCCACCCGGCTTCTCCCTGCTGTCTTTTTCTTGAATTATTATCATTCAAGTCAGGCATGGTGGTACACACGTGTAATCCCAGCACTTGGGAGGCTGAGGCAGGAGGATCTCGAGTTCAAAGCCAGCCTCAGCAACTTAGCGAGGCCCTAAGCAACTCAGTGAGACCCTGTCTCTAAATCAAATACAAAATAGGGCTGGGGATGTGGCTCAGTGGTTGAGGGCCCCTGAGTTCAATCCCTGGTACCAAAAAGAAAGAAAAAAGAAAACCCCTGCTCAAGCCAGCCGCATCTCACACCTTGAAAATATGGTTTCGCGTCGATCAACAACCCTCACAGAACTTAACAACGTCCCTCAGTCTCAGGTAAGCACGATTGTTAGTGAAACCGACTATGGAAAATTAATAAATGATTCCTGAAAGACCGAGTCTCATTCCCTATGAAATGCTGCTGTGGGAGGCGAGGTCCCCCTAGAAGCGGTCGCTGAGGCCAGGATTGAGTTTATTGGGAAACTGATCCCAGGAAATGTCAGCGGGTGAGAAGTAAGTCCAGGAAGAGGCACGTGGGACTTTGATCAATTCTACCCCCAAAAGATATCTGCATCCTGATCCTGAAATCCGGTGATGCTATCACCGTATATGGCAAAAAGGGACTCTGCGGATGTGGTTACGATCTCAGGGAGAGGACGTTATCCTGGGTTATCTGGGTGGACCCTTCAGTGGAGCCACACAAACGTTTCTGCAAGAGAGGCCGAGAAGGAGGCCAGGTGAAGACAGAGGCAGAGACAGGAACCGTGAAGCCACAAGCCAGAGAGAGCCAGGGGTGGCTGATGGCCCACCAGGAACTGGAAGGGCAAGGAACAGACTCCCCAGAGCCTCTGGCCAAGCACAGCCTGCTGACGCTCAGCTGCAGCCCAGTGATGCTGTTTGGGCTTCTGGCCTCCAGAACTGAGAGCAGTGGCTGTTGTTTAAAGCCCCCATGCTGGCTGTCATTTGTCATGGCAGCCACAGGAGACTGAAGTAAGAGATCCAGAGGGATGGGTGTGTCCCTAAGCAGTCACTGCTGGAGGAAACTGGTCTCTGTCCTGCTAGGGACCCTGGGAGACAGGGCAGAATGTGCCTCCTGTCATTCCTGCAGGGGGAGCGAGCGGGGGTGTCCTCACTGACTCCCGTCCATCATTGGCTGAAGGGTGTTCCTGGGGGCTCCGACTCTCTGTTCCACCTGTGAGCTGAGTGGGGGCCAGGGATATGACAGAGGAAGATGAGTACTGACCCCAAACTCCACTGTTACCTGTGAAAGAAGAATTAGCTCTGGAAGAGTGTCCACCTCCTCCAAACACAGTCACCATTCTAGAATTCTCTCTGGAGTAGGAGATGAGTTTCTGAGGACCATCGTAACAAACTGCCACAAACCAGGTTGCTTACCATGGTAAAAATGTGTTCTCCTGGTTCTGGAATTAGGGATCAAAGAGTTGGCAGACTGGGGTCCTTCTGGGTCTGAGGGGAAAATCTGTCCCATGTGTCTCTTGGAGTATCTGGAGGTTGTTGGCCGTCCTTGGAGCTCCCTGACACCAAGATGCACCGCCTCAGTCTCTGCCTTCTCTGCAGTCTCTCTCTGTCATCTCCTCTTAGAGGAAAAACCCATCCTAGATTCAGGATTGTGTCATCTCATCCTTATCCAGTGACATTTGCAAAGACCTCATTTCCAAGTAAGGTCACATTCTGAGGTTCAAGTGAGCAGGGATTTGGAGGAGTTTGCCCAAGGTCACAGACCGGAGAGTAGAGGACAGTTGCCTCTAGCCCAGATTCACGGGACACCAAGGCGCTTAGCCTTTCCCCAGCTGTGTGTGTGCTGGAGAGAATTTGTTTTTTTTTTTTTTTTTTTTTTTTTTTGCGGTGCTGGGGATTGAACCCAGGGCCTTGTGCTTACAAGGTAAGCACTCTACCAACTGAGCTATATCCCCAGCCCTACTGCTGGAGAGATCTTGAAGCACCAGAGAGAGGACTCTGCAAGAACAGCTCAGGTTGCCCAGGTACAACACAAACCCACCAAAAACCTGTGCTGCATATCCAAAGTGAGCATTTCCCAAGACCCCCAAATTCCAGGTTCTAGACACAAATCATACATTTTTCTTTCATTCTGACAAACCAGATATTGTTGCCCTAGAAAATTGGGAGAAAGGAGTAAACTGCCCAAAGTCAATTGTCCCAAAGGTGGGCTTCTGTCTCCTGCGATCGTCCTTGGCCGAGGAGACCCTCAGCCACAATCCGGTTGGTATTTTATTGCCTTTCACCTGTTGCTCAGACTGTTTCAAGCACCCTGGAGCACCTTTTCTCCTTAATGGTCTGTTTTCCCCAAATTTACAATTTGGGAAACAAATTGAATAAACAGAGGAAGCCAAATCCAGCTTGATCCCAATAACTCTGAACCAAACAAATTGGGTCTCCTTTTAAGTTTCTTTGCTCACCAGGCTATCCAGGGTCCTATGAGTCATTAATTTGTCGGCTCTTGGAGACAAATTTACGCAGAGCCATTAAGCAGCCCTAACCATGGAGGAAAGTTGAGGTTCTTTCTGAGCGGGACCCTGACCCCCAAAGCCTGCTAGGTGGGACTCAGGCTCTGGGGTTCCCACCTCACTGCGGCCTGTTTTCCAATCTCCACATAATAACTTTCCACCCTTCTCACCTTTAGTCAAAATCAGAAAATAAAACACAAGAGGGGAAACTAAACACAGGTGGGCGGGTTAGGGAGTGGGGACCTGGGTCCCAGAACAACCATTAGTCACTCTCTACAAAGTGACTCCTCCTTGGGACGTGTCATTATCCTGTCTGTAGAGAGACCTTCTTTTCTGAGAGTGAATTTGCCTTTTTCCACACTCCACCCTCCCATTGCAATTTAAATTCAACAGGTTTTGACCTTGGCGGGTGGTGGGGCAGGCAGACCCTCAGGAGCACGAGGGACTCCTCTCCTGTACGCTCAGCTCCTCTGGGTGCTGGGCAGGGGTGGGTGCTTACCAGGAGACAACGGGACTCTCCGGGAGACCGCAGACAGTGCTCACAACCAGACAGACCTGGGTTTGAATCTCGGTTCCCCTGTGAGTTAGTAGCCATGGCGACCTTGCCTTACCATCTGTTTTCCTAGGCGACAAAATGAGGATGGACACCCCAGATCAGAGCACACACAGCCAGCACACTCCCAGGACCTCCTCCAGTCCCTACAAACCTCCTGGCTTGCCTGCTCAGTATCTGGGCTTCTTCGTCTAAGGGACATGCAGTGGTATCGAACTACCCCAGCTCTACCTTGCTCATAGTGACCATCCCAGGGCACTGGACCTGGACACTCAGCCTCTACAGGGAGAAGACATTTAAAAGCACAGGTCTCCAGCCAAAAGAAATTAAGGTCACTCATTCCCTTAACCAGGTCTCTCCAGTAACACTGGGTGCGCTGACTCCTTCCCTTCTGGGTCTCATTCCTCTCTCCCTGGGATGGTCTCCCAAATAAACCACTTGCACAGAAATCCCAGCCTCGGAGTCAGCCTCTGGGGAGGCCCAAACGAAGACATGAAATTATCATGGGGAACAGTTGAGATTCTACCCAATGGGCTCAGCCTAGTGCTGGCACAGAGGAGGGGGCCTGAAATGGAAGATGCAACTCCACCTCCAGGTGGGTAGGATTTGGAAAGTCCTTGTGGAAGAGGCTGCATTTGGGATTGACCTTGGAGCGAGAGCTGGGTGTTGCCCAGGTAGAAGACGGGGCTGGACTGTGGTGGGGAAGTCGCCAAAGCAGGGTAAGAAGAAGGAGGGAAGTGCCCCTGGTGGTGAAGGAAGTTGATCCAGGAGAGTAGAGGGGTTGGCCAGGGTCACCTACAGAGAAGAGAAAGCTTTACTTCCCCAAATTCTTGTCCCCAGCAGGAATGGACTTGATTTCTCAAGCCCTGTGTCCCATCCCTCCCCTGCCCTGGCTCTGGGGTCCTCTCCGCACCCAGCTCTGTCCTCCCAAGGGTCTCGTGTCTTTCCAGAGCCCTCGGTTCAGGGGTTCAGGTGGGAGAGCCGGCCGAGGCTGGACTTCTGTCTTCCTTTATTGCTGTCACTGTTATTCACACCACACTGTGTGCGAAGCTTCTGTTGTAATCGCAGCAGGGTTTTATATTTATCAACCGCCTTTCATCTGACACCAGAGACTGGAAACTTTAAAGAAGCCACACAGCCCCACTCGGCCCCACCCCAATGTCAGAGGCAGCCGTGGGGGGCAGGAGGAAACGACTCTCGTGCATCGCCATCCGCAGGGCCGAGTGCCATGTGTCACCAGCTCATTTTGTTGAGGGCTCACAACACACCAGTAAGGTTGGGCTCTTGCTCCCATTTCACAGATTCTGGAAAGAGCTTCTCAAAGAGAACTTCCTGTTTCTCCCCAGGAGGTTGTTTGACGCAGATGGCAGGTTCCGAGGAGGTTCCCCACGTGGAGTGTGACGTCATCTCCACGATATCATTTATCATCCCGTGGTCCCAGAGACGCACTGCCACACAGAAAGGGGTCATCTCTCCTGCCTGGTGCTGCCCACTGGCCCACACCACCCATTCTGCAGAAGGATCAAAGTGTCTTCAAAAGAAGGGTGAAAAGCACAATGATGTTGTGTTGTGTGTGAACAAGAGCTTTAAAAAGTGTGCAGTTTGGGGCAGGGGTTGTGGCTCAGTGGTGGAGCGCTTGCCTGGCACGTGTGAGGTCCTGGGTTCAACCCCACCGCATATAAACAAAGAAACAAACAAATAAAATAGGGGTCCATTGACAACTAAAAAAATATTTTAAAATAAAGTGTGCAATTTTGCAATTGCCTTTGGCATGTTGTCCCATGTTGGGAATTGTGGCAACCTTGAAAAATGGAGTGACTCTGGCCTCTCCTGATTCCTGAGAGACCCTCTCTCTGATCTCTCCCCTTTGCCTTTTCCTCCGACTTAGGTTAGGATGGAATATCTGGAAGCAGACCCTGAAATAAAGATTTGAGGGCAAAATGTTTATATAGGAGATGGTCCCGAAAATCCGCAGTGGGGGAGTGAGGAAGGGAAGACAACATAACAAGCATTTCTTATTGATTCAGTGGTGTCAGTGGGCAACCTGGGCAACTGGACCTCAGCCCTGCTGGGGCTCCTGGGAGGCAGGGTAGAAGATAAGGAGTTGCCCTGCCAGACGGGTGAGAGGTGAGTGGGGGAGTGTGTATCCTTCACCCACCTCCATCCTTTGGTGGAGAGCTGCTCCTGGGGCTCATCTACACTAGAGAAGGCCCTCAGAGAGTCCCAGGTGGAGGTTGCAAGTGAAGATGGGTCTCTGTCGTCAGAAGAGAGAGCACCACGGGCCTTGGGTGCTGTGGCCCCGGTGGCACCCTCCTCCTACAGCTGCTTCCGGAGCCCCCACTTCCTCTTTCAGAACCATCCATGTCTTTCCCCCCTGGAAACAGCCGACCTCTGTCTGTGGGCTCACTCGAGGAAGCGATCCCTCTCTGCTTCCCCTGCTCCAGGTGGGCGACGTTGAAATCCCTGTCTGCCCAGCTGCAGATTGGCAGGGGAGGAGTGAGGCACACAGGTGGTTTCTCCCCTCTCTTTCAGGGCCCTCTCACTCCTTCCAGAAGCATATTAACAAAACTTTCCACTGTGGGGTGGCAGTGAAAGAGGCAGAGGAGCAAGGGGAGGAGGCTGAAGTGGTGGCAGCAGTGGAGACTGCAACGCTGAACCCATTACACAGAAGAGAAACCGAAAGACGGGGCCCTGGGCCGGGGACCGCACCATGAGTCGGCAGCACCGAGACGCTGGGACACGCCATTCCACTCCACTTGAGGGTCCTGGGAACCCTGCAGACCCTAGGACTGGGGTCTGTTCTCTGGACCACCACAGTGGTGCTCTGGAGACCCCTGCCAAGGGGCTCTGTGCTGTGCTGTGAGAGAGGCAAGGAGGGGTCAGACATTGCACCTGCCCAGGGGTGAATCGGTGGGCACAGGAGAGGGAGACGGTCACAAGGGCTCTCAAGGGCCTCGAGAAGAGTGAGGTGAGCTTTGGTGCAGCCGGGATAGGGCAGTGACAGCCAGGCAAAATTCTCTTTGCAGAGAATTTAAAAGCAACCCTAGAACCAACTAAAAGTCAGTGGGTTTCTATGTCACCACACGCCAGCGAGCAAACACGACCCCAGCAATCAATGCGCCTCCCTGGCAAAGCATCTTTGGTTGGCCTAAGTTCTAAACAATTGCTGTGGTTACTGTGGGTTTTAATAATGTATTTGTGAGCCTCAGATGAACGCATATTTATCACTTGAACTTTAATAAACCTTGCCTTCTACCTAGGAGCTCACTCAGAGAACTCCTGGTTTTACAATGTGCCCCCAATCACACCAACCCAGCCACACGGCTCCTTTTTAGAGTAAGTTTCCATGGCAACAAGACAAGGGTCATCCACTCCGGCCATTCCTCCTAGCAGTTCTAGCCAAAGTAATTAGACAAGAAAAAGAAATAAAAGGCATCTAGGTTGGAAAAGAAGTAAAAATACTCCCATTCTCACATAACATGATTTCGTTAAAAAAAAAAATCCTTAAAGAATCCACTAAAAACCATTGAAACTAATAAACAACTTCAGCAAGGTTGAAAGATACGAGATCAATAGATGAAAATCAATTGGGATGGGCCATGTCACAGAGGGTTGGAAGACCACGCTTGAATGAAACTATCTGTACCCAGAGTGATCCAGGCAGCCCAGCAGATCCAAAGAGTCATTCATAAAGTCATTTTTCTAGTCAAGTCCTTGAAAATTGTATGAGCCATTTCTACATTGTAATTTAGTCTCAGCGTTCCTTGGTACAAGAGCCAGTGCCAACAGGCCCTGTGTGTGTGTGAGTGTGTGGATTTGCTGTTTATTCTTGTGATTTTGCTGTGTGTACCTCCTGTTGCCAGTGCTCAGGACAGGTGTCTTAGACCAGATGCCAGATGAGTCTCTTCCACCCGGATGGCACGCAGTGCCTTTACTCAGTGCATTTAGCCTTGACATTTTGTGCTGAATATTATTGAACCTTATGGAGAATGCCCAGTATTGGCTTCTGTCTGATCACTGCTTCATTCTTCCTCTCATGTTCAACCATTCTGTTCTTTCTGCATTGCTCCCTGACTTCCTTCTCCTCAAGTTTCCCTTCCTCCTGCTGACTCTCACAGCTAACCCTTTATTAGCAGTTTTTCTGGGTTCTCACCCACCGAACTTGACAACGTCAGCATGAACATTTCAAATGGACACGAGAGTCTCTGAGAAAAACCCAAGCTCAAAACCACATCCATTTCCAAACCCTCTATGTACAGTTCAGTTCAAAGCAGATAACGATGCACTTAATTTTACATGAGATGAAACATTTTAAGGCTTAATCTGAGAAGCAGAAGTAAGCGCATGCTCAGAAATTCAAATCGTTCTTCTAAATAGTAGCAACATAACTGTCACGCATCCGTGTCAACATTGACAAAGTGACAGGTGGTTTTCACATTAATCATGGAAGGCTTACTTCTTCGCTGGCTGGAGTGATCTTGTGAATAGCATGCCCAGCAGAACCTTGGGGAAATATACTGGCGTGTGTTATGCACACAGATACTGAGAGATGCTAATAAAAACCCAGACCACTATAAAACAGTTTGAGAACCACTGGGGTGTAGACGACTGTGTTTAAAGTGGCCAATTCTATAAGCTACAGCATTCCTATTTTTAATGAGCCCTGACTTTGCTACTCAAACACCGTGTGCTAAAAACAGACATAACTCAGAGTCATTTCCATTGCTTGGGTGTTTCTAGTTGCTTTCTCTAAAAGCAAGTGTGGAGGGGGAAGCAATTGGCAGGCAAGGTGATGGATGAGCAGGGCTAAATATCTTCCATTTTTAAACAGGGGGGGCAAAAGCAAATATTGGGCCGTCCTCAGGTTCCACGTGAAAGGGAATAGACTCAGACTTGATAGAGCACCTCTCAGGCCTCAGGTAACCCAGAGCGTTTTAAAGCCTAATCAGTTACACGCTGGTAATACAGTCCCCGAAGACAAACAAAACATCCATTATGAGCTCGCCGCGATGGCTTGCCACACATTTCTGGTCATTACGTGATTATTCATTATTTATGTGGAGCTGCAAGCACATCCACCACACTAAAAATGGATGTAATGTGCCAATTACCCTAATGTTGATTAACTGGGAGAGAAAATGATGGTCAGGTTTTGGAGACTGTCATCTATCCATCTCCCTGGAAAGGATAAATACGCAGAGCACCAGGGAATGGGATGATCCTATGTCCTGACATCTGCCTTGTGCAAAGATGGCACTTCTATGGAAAAGATAGGCCAATATGGGGCATGGGCCAAACGTCCTCCATCCCTCTCAGCAGGGCTGCTGCCTGAGTCTGCAAGCATCTTGCACATTTCTCCTGTAGAATTGCCTCCCATCAGTGCCATAGTGTGGAGAATTTCCAGATATCTTTCCCCTATGAGATATATAGACTGCTATTTCGTAGGGGTTAACTCAAGCGACTGAGAACTGAAGGATGTGCATTACCAGTCTACGGATGGGAACATTTTCTCCTGGATGGAAGCCATGTTTCCTGCCAGAATTTAAGAGAAAGGAATAATAAGTCAAGGGTCAGCTAAGGTGTTCAGCAGACAGGAAAGTAAATGGACCTCTCAGCGGGTGATTTTTTTATTTTTTTAAATGGGCGATCAGGGGGCAGTGTGGACACGTTGATGCCTTTCTGGAAGCATCTCTGCACAGGGAGATGGCGGGGAAACAATCCGAAATTAAGAGGCATGAGCTTGCAGGGGCAGAGAGAGCAATAACGGCATAAAAGTATAAAGTACGTAAAACATAATTAAAGGCCCGGAAGGTTCTGTCTTGCTTTCGATGCTATTTTGGGGATGTTAATATATACAATGGCAGTGAGGTGCCGCATCTGGGAAAAAAGCAATATATTAATTCTCAAATCAATAGTTTGTGAAATGCCTCTGTGCTGTCCCAGGCGTGTGACTGCAGCCCTGATAAGGAATGATTTTCCTGGAGTTAAAGGCAGCTGCCGGTGGGATTGCTCTCCTGAGGGGAGGGGAGGTGGCGGCAGTAGTGAAGGAGGGGTCATTGGAGAGACAGTCCCCTGGGCTCCAGTTCTCATTCCATTTTGCTCTCAGTACAATACAGAAATGTCTCCAAACAGCACTGGGACGGCTCTGGGGAGAGCCCCAGCCTCTCCTTTATCCCCTTTGGGATCTCCTGTGTTGGATCGGGCAGCCCATACCCACTGCATATGGCTCAAGTCAGTCAGGGGGAGAAGCAGACATGTGGGATGTTTGGGGGAATGATAGTGGGAAAAGGGGAACGTAGCAAATCAAGCTGACAATTCCCCAAATGGAACTCATTTAATGAACCAAATCAGATCCTGCAGCTCCAACGTGGATCCCTCCTGCTACTTCTCCCTTTCCATTTCTGAGAAGGCCTGAGCTCAGGGAACCAGGCAGGTTATGCACACCTTCTCCAAGGAGACCACAATCAATGACCAACTGAGGGTGGAGCCCCTCATGCCAACAGGGAACCACCTCCAGGCAATTCATGGTGACATAGCCTCTCCATGTGGCTCTTCGCCTTCCAACTTCGGTCTTCTCACCCCCCACCTTCTCCTGAAAGTCTCCCCTCGGTAAGTCACACTGGACTCCCCATCTCAGTGGCTATTCTAGTTGTTTGTTAAAGAGCACAGACAGCTGCACCCGGGGGGACACAGGCATCAGGCAGATGCCACCTTCTTCCTCTGCCTCCTCAGAAGCAGAGATGAGGCTACTGAATCCCCCTCCCCCCGGGGGTGGACGGAGGAGTCAGAGAGGGGAGAGGCAAGAGTCAGAGGTGGGTCTCAAGGGCCCTTGCAAAAACTGCATGCTCCATTGTGTCTGCCAAAAAGGTCTGCAAAGGGCTTCCAGCTGCTCTTAAGCTCCAGTCCTATGAATGGTGAGTGAGAGCCTGCTGTGGCACCAGGAGAGGGGACACTGGGAAACCTCCAAACTAGGCAAGAGCATGGCTGAGAGACAGCAGGTGAGTTACACAGGAGCTCTGAGTCGGCCTTGAACTCCAGCAGGGCAGGCAGGACCTGTGCAAGGAATAGGCATTGGCTTGGAGACCTGAGCTAGAGGACCAAGGTTCAGCTCCCCCAGGCTTCTCTTGTCCTGCAGGACCTATGAGCCACTCTTCTCCCACATACTACAAAGCCAGCTTAGTGGAAGGCAGAGGGAGGGGACAGCTATCAGAGAGATCAAGTGTCCTAATTCGAGAAAGACTGAGCCCTCTATAGAAGAACTGTTACATTACTGGATTGTGCTGGATTTTAGCCAGAAGGACTAAGTTTTGTTTCGTCTCTTAACATGTAGGAGAGGCCCAGAAGAAAGACATGATTAATTTCATATAAAAAAGATTTTTCTCTAAACATGCTTAGCTGTGTGAGTGACCCAGGGACCCCACTGCATACCCTAAGATAACTTGAATGTTTGAGCACAGAGAGGCCAAGGAATAAACTGATCAGGGCCCTCCCTGGTTTTACTACTGAGTGACTCATGGATATGCATGCATACCTGCTTCTTGTAGAAATGATTAATTTTTAATTTAAGAAAGAGTGAAATGGATGTGGAAAAAGACATTTGTCAGGATAGAGGGTGCTTATGGTTTGCATATAATTTGCAAACTCATGGAGGATTTTAATCCACAAAGTCTTAACGTTAATTATCTTGAGAACGTGGAAACTGATAGTGGTGTTTAGAGGTGAGATCTTTGGGAAGTGATTAGATTAGTTTAGGTCATTAGAATGGAGCCCCCATTATTGAATTCTGATGGCTTTATAAGGAAAGGGAAAGAGACAAGGCAGAGGTATCCTCCTGCCACAATGTGATGCAGCCAGTGGGGGCTTTGCAGAGCCCGTCCCAAGTCGATTGGACTTCCAGCCTCCAAAACTATGAGCTAAATGAACCTCTTTTCACTGTACAGTTGCCTGCCTCAGGTATTTTGTGACAGTAATGAAAAGTCACAACTGTAGAACACACAAGGGAAAGGAAATACATCCATTTGGCCCCCGCTCACTCCCTTCCTAGTCAAACTCCTCAGAAATAACCACTTCTAACAGAATGAGATTTCTGGATGGCTCTGGCTTAACATGTCCACTCTGCTAAGTCAAGAGTTTTGGTTTGGGTACTGGACATGGAACCCAGGAGTGCTCCACCACTGAGCAACATCCCCCAACACTTTTATTTATTTATTTATTTATTTTTTGAGGCAGGGTCTTGCTAAGTTGCTGAGCCTCCCTCAGCCTCCCCAGTCGCTGGGATTACAGGTATGTGCCACTACACCTGGCTTCTTTTCAGTTCTGGATAGCAGCAATCTTTTGGCTAGCTGGCCAGGGTTTGTACTGCTGGTACTGGTCTATACTGAGTTTTTCCCAGGTCTTTAGCACAATAGCAGCTGCTTCTTCTTCTTCTTCTTCTTCTTCTTCTTCTTCTTCTTCTTCTTCT
>JAJEJO010002290.1:10571-47091 GCA_020662805.1 Glaucomys volans | reverse complement strand
TTTTGTACCAGGGATCGCTTAACCACTGAGCCACATCCCCAACCCCTTTTTAATATTTTATTTTAAAACAGGGTCGCTCTAAGTTGCTTAGGGCCTCGCTGACTTGTTGAGGCTGGCCTCAAACTTTCGATCCTCCTACCTCAGCCTCCTGAGCCATTGGGATCACAGGGATGCACCACAGTGCCCAGCACACAATTGCTGTTTCTGTTGTCCCTTTTTATTGCCTCCTGGTTTATCTTAACCTCTTGCTGGATTTTGCCTTCCTCCTTATCTCACTATAGTCTCAGGGAGCTTCTTTCTGAGAAGAGCTCTGGAACTGAATTTCCAAAGCCCCTGCAAGTCTACGAATGTGTTGGTTTTGCCCTCACATTTGAACTCTTAAGTTTAAAGAAGCCCTCTCTGCGAGACCCCAAGCACTACCTCATCTTCTCTCCGCATCCCAAATCCCTTGGCTTCAATGCACATGCTTTCTTTCTCTAAAAGACTGAGAGTCTTCTCATTATCCATCTTTTTTTCTTTCTTTCTCAGAATTTCATGAGGATATATCTAGGTGCAGATCTTTTCTTATTCATTCACATGATTCCTTTTTCCTTTTTCTTTTTTGAGACAGGTTCCCACTATGGGACGAGGGTCCCAGGCTGGCTTCCAGCTCCTGGGTCCAAGGGATCCTCCTGCCTCAGCCTCCTGAGTAGCTGGGACCACAGGTGCCCACCACCACACCTGGCTTAACCTGTTTTTTGTTGGATCGTCTCAGAGTGGAGTCCAGCTCTGATTAACCTTACTATTTCATGATTAATCCCTCTGTCTGTTTCCTCTCCTCTTATTAGAACTCTAAACAGGCACATGTTTTTCCTGACTATTTATTTATGTCTCAACTTTTCTAACTTTTCATTTTCTTTGGATTTTAGATTATTTTCATTTTCCAGCCTAGGAGGATAAACTTGACAGAACTTCTTTAAGTTTATTTTATATTTAGGAATTATATCGAATTTCATGATCTGCTCCTTATCTGGGTGACCTATCCCAGAGTAACTGCTTTTGTTGTACAGGTATGATTTATGCTTGAATCTCCTGGGATGCTCATCAGAGGATCAGAACATCAGGGATGATCCTTCCTCTTCCACCCCTGGAAGGTGTTTTACCATCAGCTCACCTGAGCCCTCCTCACTCAATCTGCCCAATGCTGCCCATGTTTGTCAAGGTCCATGTGGACAATCATGATGTTTTCCTCTCCTTTTCCAACCTCCTTAAGGAGTAGAGGCTGGCTGGGGCCTGGGGGCAGGTGCTGTGGATCAGCAGACCACCGTTGCTCCAGGGCCGTCCTCTGCAAAGTCTGAGCCGGGGGCCCATGTCCTTTGGTGCACCCATCTGAGACAAGAACAGAAACTGAGACTAAGCATTTTGAAACTTTGATGGCACTTTTGACATTGCACAATAACCAGGCATGGTCCGTTGGCTTGTGTCGTCGGTATCTTTTTATAAATTCCATTTTCTAGTAATTAATTTTTATTATATTTTACAGAAGAATCAGTCCGTAACAGATTAGACATTTTGTAAGAGGGGGGTCTGTCTTTCACTGCGGCCAGTTGGGGAGGTGCTCCTTCAGGGAGCCCAAGGCAGGGAGAGGTGAGGAAGGCTGCCGCTCTGCTGAATGTCACATGCACGGGAGTCTCCTTGGTCTGCTGCCTCTTATTCAGAGAGCACTCACCTCTGAGTCCTTAGAAATGCTTCTCTGACTTTGGCCTCAGGGAGAGGCTGGAGCCACAAGATGGAAGTTGGAGGAGGGAAATGGAAACTCTGCTGTCCGAGCAATTTCATCCACAGTTCCTCCATCCATCATCTGCATCTACCCTGCCTAACTGAGGGGCAGGGGCTCCTTGGTGAAGATCGGCTCCCAGGCTCCTGCCACCTTCTCCCTGCAGGCCGGGGCGGGGCTCCTGTTCACCTGCCTCCTGTCCTCCAGAAATGCAATGGCAGGTGTCGTCTCTCTCTCCCAGCTTTGTGACCCTCCCTGCACTATTTCTTGTTGTTACTTTTCAAACAAATGTGCTCAGAAGTCCTGAACCAGAAGTCCTCCTCAATGACTTTGGGGTCACCTCCACTCTGGGGTCTTTGAAGAAACCCATTTTCTTGGAGCGAGAGGACTCGATGGGGGTGATGTAATGTTCTATATCCTACCCATACCATCTAATAGAAATAAAATGTGTGATTTAAAATTTCTTAGTGGCAATGCTAAAAGAAAAACGGATTTAATTCCTTGTAATAATTTATTTTACCCAACTTACCTAAAATATTGCTTCAGCAAACAATCAGCATAAAAATTTTAATGAGATATTTCATATACCTTTTTATACATGAAGTCTTCAAACTCAGCTGTTTGTAGCATATCCATTTAGTATCAGATATACTTGGCCTGTATTTAAGTTCTGTCAAGTTTGTAAGTGGATTGACATACTGAAATTGTTTCAGATATACTTAAAATTTTTTCAATAACAGAACTGAATACCAGTTTTTAGATTTAGATTAAGATGATTTAAAATTAAATGGAATTAAAAATTCAGTTCCTATTCACATCAGCCATGATAAACATTCAGAAAACTTGGAAGAATTGTCAAGTGCATAATAATTACATATGTCTAGTGACTGCCACACTAGATCTTCATAAGGGTTTGTGTTACAAAGTATACACAGTTATCAAAACTCATTTCATCAGTCAGTTAAAATTTGGATGTAAATTTTACCTTATATAAACTATCTAGTTAATGATATACGTGATGGAGCATTTGGGGTGACTTACACTTGTTTTTAAATGCATCAAAAAAAAAAAAGGACTGATGGATGGATGGATAGATAGGTATGTGATAAATCAAATACAGCAAAATGAATGGTAGAGTCCGTGGTGGAGTGAATGGATATTCACTACACAAGTCTAAGCTTTCTGAATGTTTAAAATTTTAAATAAGATTATGGGGGGACATGTCTTAGTGAACTATACTTGCATTCAATTCCACTGATAAATCTCAAAAGCATAATATTGAGTGAAAGACACCAGACTCAAGTAAGCTGTGCATGCTTCAAGTTATATAAAGTCAATGAGCAGTCAGCGCTGATCTTGGCAGCTGCAGGTCAGAATGCTGTTCCCCTGGGGGCAGGGGGAGTAACTGGAAGGGGACACAAGGGGGATTCCTGGGGACGCAGAAGTTTCATGTTTTGATGGAACACAGTGTGGGTGTGGATTACATGATTGTGTTCACTATGAAAATTTGTGAAACTCTACAGAGAATGTGTGCACTTGACCATATTCATATCTCAATAAGCAGTTTTTACTGTTTTTAAGTAACACCTACCTTTCAGGTCTTGCATGTGGGAAGTCAGAGCTCTTCTTTAAAGATTTAAATGTTTCACAAAAAGCAAGTGATCTACTTCTCTGATCCCAGGAGGGCAGTGAGATGTGTCTTTGGGCACTGAGGGCTCAGAAGCTGCGGACCTAGTATTTATTTCAGGAACTTTCTCTGTGGTTCTTGCCAACAGTCCTGAGCATGCTCTACAGAAAGCAGACTCATGTCCTGCCCCGTCCTCAGCCACAGCATCAGAACCTCCACCCTGCTCCACATGGCCCATACTCCATGCCCCTCTATACCTACTTTACACCCCAGTTTTATCTTCCTGATATGTTAATTTGTTGAATGCCTTTCCCTCAAGGACCTCAAAACTCTCCTCAGAATCAAAAGAGGGAGTGAAAGAAGTGGTGGTAAACTGAGGCAAAGGAGAAGAGCCAGGGAAATGGGGATAATGGCTACTCACAGGCAGAAGGCTAGAACCCAAGGCACTTGGATGTACCTGATCCATCCAGATGTCTTACATTTTTTTAATTAATTAACTAATTAATTAATTTATTTATGTAAGCATTGCAGGGAACTGAATCCCCTGCCTTGGGCATGCTGGGTAAGGCCCCTACCAGTTACACCCCAGCCTTCATCTAAGTACTTGAGTCCACAATTCAGGTAAGCCTTTGGGATGGGCTCAGGCACAACCTGAGAAAGCAAAGCCCTGGCAGGTGCTCCCTTGATTAGCTTTGGGCTAAAGTATTGAGATCCCTGGGAGAGAGACTAGCTTGGGAGTAACAGGCCTGAGAACGTCTGCGGAGCTCTAAGAATTTATTTCCTTGTTCTTTCTTTATGTTTCCTTGTCTTTCTTTCTTTCTTTCTTTCTTTCTTTCTTTCTTTCTCTCTCTCTCTCTCTCTCTTTCTTTCTTTCTTTCTTCTTTCTCTTTCTTTCAATTCCTTCTATCCTACCTCAAAATAGGGACACTCAGAGATTGCCATTTCTCTGACAAGCACTGTTCAACAGAGTTTTAAGGCACCAGCCAGGCTGAGTGTGGGGAAGGGTCAAGGTTGTCGCCATGAAGTGTCCATGGGAGATGTGAGAGGCCCTCAGAGAGGTGCGGTCCACAGGCAAGCCCCAGGAAAGTTCCAGAACAGGGGCTGAGGGAGGAAAGGGACTTGGGGTGCATGGGCCGCTGCAGGATTCCTTGCTTCCCATTCCTTTGTGCCCCCTCCCTGCAATGACTCCCGGATTCCTCAGGAACCCTGGCCTGCCTGGGGTCGCCTATCAGGGCCTTGAGGAACCTGGAAAGGGGCCCCCTCCCGCGGCCACACCTGGATCCAGGGGGTTCTCTAGGTGGGTGGGGCTGGCAACCCAGGCTGGGCCCCTCGCCCCACCTGAGACAGGTGACCTGGCCCCGGGGTCCCCCTCGGCCCCCCCGCCCCGCCCTCAGATCGCGTCCCCGCAGTGCCCCACCCCTCCCGCCCTCCCTCCGGAGCAGGGACCAGAGCCCCGCCCTTCCCCCTCTTCCTTATCTCTTTTTCTAACCTTTTGCATTTTTTTAGTCTCATTTCCTGTCGGGTTTTGCATTTCCCTCCCCCGCCCCTCCCAGCCTATGACACACTTTCTCTCCTTTCTGTTCCCTCATCTCCTCGGTCTCCGGACTCCTGCCCCGGCCGCGCCAGCCCCTGCGGCCCGGCAGCCGGACGGTGGGCGCGGGGCGCGGAGGCAGCCGGCGGCCTGCGCGGAGGAGGCGCCCGCCCCGCGGAGCATGAGCGCCGAGGTAAGCGAAGGCGGCGCCGCGCACGGGGACGCGGCGGGGACAGCAGGGGCCCACCTTCTCGTGGGGCTCCTCGCCCTCCTCCTCCTCCCAGGTCCCTCCCCGTGGCCGCTTTCCGCCGTTGCACGTCCCGGGCTCCTCGGTGTCCCCGACGGCCTCCGCGTGTCTCCCTGGCCGAGTCCCCGCGCTCCTCAGGGAGGACGGGGGTGAATGAATGGGGGCCGAGGCGGCGGCCGGTGCACCTGCGCCAGAGGCGGGAGTGGGACCTCCGCTGACACCTGAGAGGCCGGAAGCTCCAGACCACAGCCCGGCCTGACTCAGAGGCTCCGGGGCGGTGGGCCCACGCGGCTCCGGCGGGGAGGGTGACCCCCAAGCGGTGCGCAGGGGGCCGAGGACCGCCCCCTCCCCGAGTGCAGATGGGCGGGGTGGCAGGGGTGCCGCGGAGGCCCGAGTGGCCTCAGCCTCAAGCCTCTCCCGGATGCTCCCACTGTGCTCTGCGGCGCCCCCTCTGCTGAGAGGCGGGAAGGGCTTTTCTGGCCCTTCGGGGTGCCGAGCGCGGTTGGAGGGAGCCCCCGGGACACAGACGTTTGCTGTGGGCTGTACCCTTCAGCTGGGTCTGCGTAAGGATGTACCCGGGACGTCACCCGAGCTGCTGCCTCCCTGTCACCGCGCGCACTCTCAGCCGAGGGCCTCCTGCACACACTGGGTCTTGACCTCTGCGTGCTCAGCGTGGCCTCGAAGGCTTTGGTTTGTAGTTTTTAAAAAAATTTCTCCTAACACAGCTTCTCGTGGAGGTATAGGGTTACCCATCTACCAGGGGGCGGGGGAGTTGATCTGTCACTCAACGTTTATTTAGAGCCTCACCTGCATAATGTGTGCCGGAAATCCCGCGAGCGGGAATTAATGAGGGCTTAGGAATTTAGCTCCAATTCTCCACTGCAGTGCTTTGCGGGAAACTCCAGCTGTCTCCACCCCCAAGGCATCTGTACCGAGGAGATAGTTCCACCTGGGCCAGCGGCGCTTGGAGGGCAAAGGCAGCCGGCCTCATCCTTGTCACATCTCAGCGACAAGGTTTGCACCTGTATAGATTTTATTAGGTAGGAATCAGAAAGTCAGACTGGTACCTTACCCCTCTGATTAGTTTCCAGTCTGCACATGAATGATCTTTGACATGATTGAAAAAAAAAAAAAGGTGGCAAAATATACAAAACATAAAAATAACATTTTCAACCACTTTTGAGTGTGTGGTCCCACGGCATCAAGTACATTCCCACTGTTGTGCCGCCATTCCGCCATCCACTCCCAGAACTTTTCCATCTTCCCAAACTGAAACTCTGTCCCCTTTAAACAATAGCACCCCTTTCCCCCACCCCCAGGCCCTAGCATTGCACTTTCAGTCTGTGGATCTGACTACTCTGGGAACCTCACCCAGGTGGAGTCAGTGTTTGACCTTTGGTATCTGGTTACTTCCCTGAGCATCCCTCCTGTCCTCAATGTGCATCTGTGTGACTGCCTGCCTCCTTATTCCGGCTGAGAAGTGTTCCACTGTATGGAGACACCACATTTTTTTTTTTTTTTTTTGATAACACCAATTACCCAGGGGTGCTTAACTAATGAGCCACATCCCCAGCCTTTTTTTCATTTTATTTAGAGGCAGGGTCTCTAAATAAAAAGTTGCTTAGGGCCTCACCAAGTTGGTCAGGCTGACTTTGAACTTTATGTGATTTAAAAATTAAATTTAACTCTCCTGAAGGCAACAACGTGTGTTTGAACCAATCAGTGGTCACTGCATAGGTGGCTTGGTGTGGGAAGCACAAGGTCCTTGTCTAAGGAGGCTGTGTTGCATAGGCTGGGGGCACTGATGGCAGTGTGGCTGAGGACACTAGATGGGAAAGAACTCAGAGGAGGGAGGCTGGCGGAGGGAGTGTGGGATATGATTGGGCTTAGGCAAAGTTCCAGGATGGCCTTGTGCAGGAAGGCAAGGCCTGGACTTCTCTCTTCTTTCTCTACCCTTCCCTGTCATGTTCCCCCACCCTTCCCATTAGAGACTTCTTCCCAGGCCAGGAGGGATGTGTGTCTGTGGTTTGAGGGTGGCAGGTCAGGGTGATGGAGATGAAGGGGCTCCTGTGATTATAGGTGCTTGTAGCACATAGAGCATGGAGGCCTCATTGAGTCCTGATTTTCAGAGGACAATTATGAAAAGCTCAGCAAATGCTGAACAATGAAGCCCCCTCCAATCCATTTTAAAAACTGTCATCTATTCTCTCTGCTTTGAAGACAGTGTCTCTGGTCAACAGAATGGGGGTTAAGCCCCACGTGGGCCAGAATCCCGGATGGCCACTCTGACTCAGCAGGGCTGGGTTGCTGTGGTTTTGCAAAGCCAGATCTGTGAAACAGAGACGTGTGTATTCATGATGGAAAGCAATAGGGGTCAGCTTGCCTCCTTTCAGGTCTGGGAGCTGTCTTGGACAGACTTGTCATTCCTTGAGCTTTCTGACACCACTTCTCTAATGGAACCAGGATTTTAATACTAGCTGTTTTCATCCTTGCCCACAGCATTGGGCATAAAATGAGAAAAATACAAGGTATGACCGCTTTTGCAGTTACTACTGAGATCTGGGCACAGATCAGAGGTTGGATTTCAGAGGCCAGACCTGGGGCTGCAGTGCCTGCATCCCCCTACAGACCAGCTGGAGAGCTTCCTTGCTTATCATGCCTCAGCCTCAGTTTCCCTGTCTGCAACCATACTCTTACAGTAGATTTTTGAAATTTAAGAAATTCACATAGCAGATGATCAGGAAATCGATGCTGTGAATATATTCTTCTTGCTGCTGTGGCTACACTCCCCAACTGGTCTAGAATATGTTTGGATTGATTGAAATCTGAGAACAGAAAGAAAAGGGAAAGACAACTTTTGAGAAAACCCTTAACAATACTTTTCCGCTAAAGTAAAATTACAATTTTTCTAAATCTTTTATTTGCCATGCTGGGATCGGACCCAGGGCTTCACGTGTGCTAGGAAGGTGCTCTGTCATGGAGCTACCTGTCCCCAGCCCTAAAATAAAAATTACAAAGAGCAGATTCCTGGGTGCCAGCCTCTGCATCCAGGCAGGACCACATGGGAAGGACACGGCTAGTACATGCTACATGCAAAGAACATGCCCCTGGCTGCCCCTCACTCTCCTTGAGGCACCTGCTCTCTGGGTCAGTGGTTTTATTGGGGTGGCTATTTTCAGGAGAGTAACCTTTGGGGCTGTGATTGGTTCAAGGGCTCAGCGATTATTATAATGGTCACTGTCAAATTTTTGTGATGGGTGTCCGTGGCCCAGTGCCAGGGCGTAATAAAAGCTCTCCTCTTGCTTGGCATTTGCTCCCCCCTCCCACCTCCAGCTCCAACAAGCACATCTGTCCAACGTAAATGCTCTGGTCCTCTCGACCACTGCTGGGTGGGCAATGCTCCTCACAGGCCTGAGAGCCAGAGAGGTGTGTCTGTCCCCCAGAGGGCTCCATCCTTCCCCAGTGGGTTCTGTGTGAGCAGCCTGTAATCTTCCTGCCCCTTCTGTCTCAGGAATATGTTCCCTTTACTCACAGGTGTGACAGGGACAGAGTGGGGACTCCCCCCAAGTTCTGTTCCTTGAACTTCACACACTCTGAGGGTATCAAAGGCAGTGCCTGCCAGGACTTTGCTTTTAACAGTGGCTGCCACCCCTGGTGTGGCCCTCATGCCTAAGAGGTAAGGTCCTATTCTGGAAAGATCTATGTACTTGGAGCCAGGCAACCACCCATGACAATGCAGCCTCAGCAAAGTCACATGCATCAAATGGGTATAAAAATACCCTCCCTAAATTAACATTGGCCAGTGTTTCTAAACCTACCACATGTGTCTCAGCGCTTCTGAGAGGGCTTCTGCTTTTCAGTTGCGCTTCTGACTTGGTTATTTTGAGACCAGGAGGTGGTTCGTAGTGATGAGTTAAAGCAAAACAGAACACACACAACGAAGAGCCATTTCCCTAATTTATCAAGAACACTTGTCAATCACTTAGCTATTGGAATCAGCACACTTTTTCCTGAAAGGCCCAAATAGTAAATATTTTAGGCCTTCTGAGCCAGATGGGCTCTGTCGATGTGACTCAACTCAGTAAGCGACAGATGGAGTGAGTGTGGCCACATCTGGCCCAATGCACAGCGCGGGCGGTGAAGGAACCGACCCTCAGTGATAGCTGACCAAACCCAGAGCTGGAGAATTCAGCGCAGTGGGAAAACGGCTAAGGATGCAAAGGAGTGTGATGTGAACAGACGGGTCAAGATGCTTCTATTAGGATTAAGTCAATGTCAAGTGATAGAAGAGGGACATCACACTTTTTTTTTTATACCTATTGGGCTAGCAATACTCAAAAAGTTGGAAGCCTGACGTTGGCAAGGGAAAGGGAGGCGGGCATTCATATACACTGTCGATGTGAGGATGCTTACCAGCATTAGAAAGGAATAAACCCTCTGGCATGGGAATTCTGCTTCTACGAAACTGTCTTATGGACATACTTGTACAAGCGTGCAAAGATTTGTACTTGCAGATGTTCGTGTGAGCGTTGTTTATTACAAGAAAGAGCTTGGAAGGGCAGAGTGCTTCTCCAGAGCAAGGTCCAATGAGGAGGCTGGTCTGTGGTGGTGCTCAGCGAGCTTCTGGAAGAAAACGGTAGTGCGCCTAAGGGGCTGTTTATGGCAGGGACCTCTGGGGGAGGGAGCTCAGTGGCTGGAAAGGGAACTTTTTAAAACTTATTTTGTGTCTTTGCCTTTTGTTTGCATTTTTTGTTAACCATGAATCTTAGCTTTCCAGAATCCCAACCTACTGCAAAAGGTGGTTCCCTCTTCCAGTGAATTCTCATTTCTGCTGTCTCCTAATAAGAGGGCCATGCTAGAAATCCCAGACCTCAGTTCTCCTGCTGAAAGGCAAAACTGGGGGACCCTTCAGTGAGAAATAGGGGTTTTAAAATGAAGATACAGCACACAGTACACTTCACAAATCTTAAGCACAAAGCCGGGCATGGTGGCACATGCTTGTAATTCCAGAGGCTGGGAGGCTGAGGCAGGAGGATTCAAAGCCAGTCTCAGCAACTTAGGGAGGCCCTAAATAACACAGCAAGACCCTGTATCTAAATAAAATATATATATTTTTAAAAAAAGGCTGGAGATACGGCTCACTGGTTAAACACCCCTGGGTTCGATCTCCAGTACCGAAAGGAAAAGAAAAAAAAAAGGAACAACTCTTAAGCATAAAGCTTGAGGTTTTGTATACCCATGGAGCCAGTCACCAGATCCAGGTATAATTCCTTTTGAGGGCTTTCTTCCCAGTGTCTGGCCTTCCCCCAGCCCCAGCAAGAGCATTCCTTCAGGCCACCCCTGTGGCTTTGCCTGGCTTTGCCGTTCATGTGTGTGGAGTCCATGGGATGTTCCTTGTCCCAGCTTCTGTCCTCAGCCACATGTGTGAGGCCCTTCCAAGTGGTGCCCAGCACCAGGTTTTTGCTTCTTAGTGCATTGTACCAACGCATCACAATTTATCCATTCTACTGTTGATAAACATTTTTTATGGTGAAAAAAATGTGTATGTAGAATTAGCCAGCTGGACTCAGCTGAGATGATCCCAATTTCACTGGCAATATCAAAGCGTTGTTATCGGGAGCCAGGGGAACATATGCTTTCTCATTTTTGTCAGGCCTGATGGAGTATTGACCTTGGCTGCATCAATGTCACAGAGCTTCTTCACAGCCGTTTAAAGTCCGGTGCTCATTGATCTTGACATCCACAGTGAACACGGGTGTGTTTCTTCTAATTTCATGGCAGACTCAGTGGAGGGGATTTGAGGATGGAGATTTTTCTCCAGGTAACACTCTTCTGAGAATATCTGGGCCTGGGCTGCCTCTGGAGCCACATTGTCTTGTGTGTGCGTGTATGTGTGTGTGTGTGTGTGTGTGTGTGTGTGACCGTGGATGCCTGTTATGGTTTGGATATGAGGGATATGAGGTGTCCCCCCAAAGTTCCTGTGTTAATGCAAGAATATTCAGAGGTGCAATTATTATGGGAGCTGTAACCTAATCAGTTCGTCTTAGTTTGAATGGACTGGCTGGGTGGTAACTGTAGGCAGGTGAGATAGGCCTGGAGGAGGTGGGTCACCTGAGGAGGGGTTGTCCTGGAAGAGTTCGTCTTCCTTCTCTGCTTCCTGACTATTCTCTCCTAAGCTGCTTTCTTCCACCGCATCGTTCTGCCACTATGTTCTGCCTCACCTTGGGTGCAGAGCAATGGATTCAGCCCACCATGACCGAACGTTTGCAACTATGAGCCAAAATAAACTTCACCTCCTCTGAGTTGTTCTTATCAGATATTTTGGTCATGGCAATGAAAAGCTGACTAACACAACATTCTCATTCTGCATTCTTGGCCTTCAGAGTCTTGACATTGGTTGGGCTCTGGGAGAGGCAGGAGGCTCCTTCTTGACTTCCAACACTATCTTGGTGGAAAGGGTCTGTTGATGAGCATTTGTACGATTTGCATTTCGGGGCCACCATGACAAAACTACTGAATGTCCTCGTACATATCTGCAGAATGATGTCGTTTTTTATTTTAATTTTTTTTTCATCCCAGGGCAAACAGAAGCCCTGTGACAGTATTATTTGAGGTTTACTAAATTATTATTTTAGTGATAAATGTTAGTATGAAGTAAAACTGCATTTTATTGACACTAGTGCTTTGTTCCCTGCTTCTGGAAAGGATTATGTGATTGACTGAAGTCTTCTAAGAAAGAGCCTTTTAAAAAAAGGGATCCAAGCAAAATTGGTTCAAGGGAAACATTCAGTTGAATGATAATGATACCCTGCACTTCTTCCCAGGCTTCCTGTCTTCAATGCTCACATGTTTTTGAAAACCACACATCTCTGGGAGCTGGGGTCGGCATCCCTGTTTGCAGAGAGGTAGACGGAGGAGTTTGGAATGCCTCCTTCCTATGAGCATACACACTATTGGAAGTAGCATATATGCTATTATTTTTTTTCCTGGCACTGGGCATTGAACCCAGGGCTTCACACATGCCAGGCAAGCACTCTGCCACTGAGTCACATCCCCAGACCATTCTTCCCATGTTATTTAGGGACATTCTTTGACAGGGCTGTCCCAGTTTGGAGAGGTTTTAGGCTGAAGAATGGGGCCAAATAGGGAAGGGATAGTTTTTTGTTGCTGTGTTGGGGGCCAAACCCAGGGTCCTGTGCATGCTAGGCAAGTGGTCCACCGCTGAGCCACATCCCACCCCTGACTGTGATGGGTAAGCATCGCTGATTTTCTCTGACTATTATGTGTGGCTATAGCATAAGCAGAAGGCTGTTCAAAGGAACAGAACCACCTGTCACTCCCTTTGTTTGTATAGAAATTTTATATAACTTCATCTCTTTCTTACTTAATTTTAAATGCATTTTGAAAAATCCCAGTCTTTTGTGGTATAGTCAGACAAGTGGACCTAAGAGGCCACCCTGGCCCTAAGCCTGTGGCCCTACCTCCTCCTCTGCCCTGGCACCTCCTGCACGTGGGCCTGAGCCCTGCCCTGTTTCCAGGATGTCCATCTGTCCATCTGCCCTGCCCATCTCTGCACCAGGCCCCAGAGCCGCCTTGTCTATCCAGTGAAGTTCTCTGGTATCTTCCTCTCCTGCACATCAATTCCCCCTCCCTCTACAGGATCATTCCTATCAGAGTACCAGGACACCACAGTTTCCCCCATCTTTAGCACAAACTAACCAACCTATCTGGATTTCATATTCCCCTCCAGCTATCACTGCCTGTTTCTGTACCCTTTTTTTCCTTTTTTTTTTTTTTTTGCGGGGGGTACTGGGGATTGAACTCAGGTGCACTTGATCAATGAGCCACACCCCCAGCCCTATTTTGTATTTGATTTAGAGACAGGGTCTCACTGAGTTGCTTAGCACCTCACTTTTGCTGAGGCTGGCTTTGAACTCCTGCCTCAGCCTCCAGAGCCTCTCCGTGATTACAGGCATGCGCCACCCTGCCTGGCCCAATTGTTTGAAATGAATATGCTTGGACTGCCCTAACAGTCTAGGCGATTTGAACAACACACATCCATTGTCTCAGTTCAGCTGCATATCTAAGCGCAAGGTGCGGGCAGGTTAGTGTTTCCTGAGGCCTCTCTCCTTGATTGTGACAGCCACCTTCCCTCTGTGTCCTCACCTGGATGTTCGAGCTCATCTCTAGTGTCTCTGTGTGTCGTTTTCCTTTTATTTATTTATTTGTGCTGGGGATGGAGCCCGGGCCCCGTGCATGCTAAGCATGCACTATGCCACTGAGCTGCACCCCCAACCCCTCTTCTTTTGATTTTTTTTTTTTTTTTTTTTTTTTTGCAGTGCTGGGATTGAACTCCCAGGTCCCCATGCATATTAAACAAGCGCTCTGTCACTGAGCCCCAACCCCAGCCCCCAATCCCTCTTCTTGAAGAACACTAGTCAGATTGGATTAGGGCCCACCCCTACAGCTTCCTTTTTAAAATTTTATCATGTTTTCACCAGAAGATATGCCATATGTTATTTCTGCTTTTCATTCTTGCTTGAAATTTTCTTTGTGGCTCATTCGTGGTGAATTTTCGTAAGAATGTTCTATGTGTGTTTGAAAAGAATTTGTCTTCCCTGCTTGTTCAATACGGAGCTCTCTGGATCTATTAGACCATGTTGATTATCCTTGGTCATCTGTTAATGTACCGACTGGTCCCCTTCTCGGGCCCTTTCTGAAGTCTCCTACTGACCCTGTCTTTCCCAGTTTCTTGTTTTTCCATCAGTTTTGCTGTGTGTGCGTCTCAGCTTTTTGCCTCAGGTTTTGAGGCACACCTGTGTTCACGGTCGTTGATGGCTTTTCTCCGCAGCGTAAAAATCTCCTTTGTCCCTTTTAATGTTCTTTCCCTTAAATTCTATTTTTGCATAAAAATAGTCTCAGTGGCCCCATCCCCCAAAACCTCATTTAAACTTAATCTACTCTTTAAAGACCCTGTCCTCAAGTAGAGTCACATTCTGAGGTTCTGGGGCTTAAGCCTAAGGATCTGAGGATAGCACCTTATAGCAGATCCCTTGGAAGGCATTGTCTATACTGGCTGTCCCCAGCTCCTTTCCTCCCCTTCCATTTTGAACCCACTTTAATGGGGCTTTTTCCTGGACACCCAGTTTAAACAGCTCTGAACTAGGTCCCTGCTGCCCTTGCCCCACAGCCCACTCTTAGTCCGTGATCTCAGCAGCACATGATACCATCCATTCTTCTCCTCCTGGAAACACAGATTCATTTGGCTTTGGGCCCGCCTTCCTGGTTTTTCTCCCACTTAACTGACTGCTGCTTCCAGTCTCTGTTCCCTGACTGCTTGTGTCCCCTGATGTCTGAGGTCCCTGCCTGAGCTCAGTCCTCTCCCTGGGTGTTTTCACCTGCCTCATTGCTTGAAAGGTCAGCTGTGTGTCAGCGACTCCCAGGTTTGTATCTCCTGCCCAGACTCCCCTCCTGAACTTGAGTCTTGACATGTACATGGAGAATGGATCCAGAAATCAAACCTGGGTTTTTGAGTGATAAACCTTCTCTTCCTCCTGCCAGTTGCTCAGGCTTAGGCTCCTGAGTTGTCTTTGTCCCTTAGGAGTAGCAATTTGTCCATTTGCTCAGAAAAACCAATTTTCTCTGGCAAGGTCATGAAAAGTCATTCTTCTGCCTTGTTGATGCATCTTGGTGGGGAAGATGCACATCCTTTGTGCAGCCAATGGGTGACAGCTGGGCTTAGAAAGGGGATTTGGATTTTGGACCCACTCACCCATTGGACAGTCTTGACCAAGCCTCTTCTCTCTGGGGCTCAGTTTCTTCATATGTCAAGTGAGAAGATTAGGTAGGGTTGGAGATGATAAATGGATTCCAAAAGTAATGGAAATGCTTTTTGTATGGATAGCATTGGTTACATACATGACAAAACTGATCAAATGGCATACTTCAAATATGTGCATTTTATTGTACTTCAATTTTACCTCAATAAAGGAATGGGGGGGGGAGCTGATAAATGGATTTCATCTTGGAGGCCAATCAACTAATAATGGCTTATCTGAGCATTGCGTTGAGGATCCAAGCTCTGGAAGAGAGTTCTGTAATTGATTGTCAATATCTGCCGTGGGTGTGAAACTGAGAATTGAAGTTTGGCCGCCCCCACTAGTCATCCCTACAGGACCCTCTTTAAAAATCCACAATGACCTTGTGACCTTGGGTGAATCACTTCACTCCTCCAAGATTTTGTTTCTTCAAGAACAAGATGGAGATAAGTAATCCCTGCCTTCCTGCCATACAAAATTGCTCTAAGGAGCATAGGAGATCAGTGGGTGAAAAACAGCCCTGGAAATACCAAAGCATTCTAGAAAAGAGAGGCTTTATTTTTATTAATTGGCCACTCCAGTTGTGATTCTGTCCTTGGTCGTGGCCTCCTCTAGACTGGCCTTGGCTTTCACCTTGAACGTCTTCCTTGGCTTCTCTGCTCCGTTGCATTAGTGCCATTAGGCTTCCCCTGGGGTTGATGAGAAAGGGATTAACATGGATGCTGGGTGTAGGATGTGATCCTCCTGAGCTCGGAGCATCTCAGCATCTTTCACACCTCGGGCTGGTGCAAGCCAGGAGGTTTTCTTCAGGGTCACCCTTGCATAATGGAACCCCAGAGCTCCTGACCCCCACCTGTGTCCTCGCCTCTAATGATGCTCTGCGCATCTGCTCAACGGGTAGGGGAAAATCTTCCCAAATTAAGGTTTTATCTCCCTTAAGGTTTTATCCTTATTATCCAAATCTCTGCAGTTAAATTAATTCTCCCGTTGGGCAGGGAGGAGCAGTGGGGCCCCCCGGGTGCTGCCGTGTGGAGCTTGGGTTAATTTCTGTAGTGGGCACGTGCCCTGCGGCTGGTGGGATCCAGTGGACACATCCAGACATCTATTTTTGTTACCTGATGAAAACACCGTGGTCCCTAAATCTACAAGGCCTGTTTCTTTCACCTTGAATGTTGTTAATGTCCTGTGTTTTGTACCAAAATCCCAAACAGAGCTTCCGTTTTCAGCCTCCTGTATGTATTAACTTCTCCCAGAGACCCAGGGGAGCCATCTGTTCTTCTATTATTTGGTTTAAGCAAAGCTTTGGGGCATTTCTTCTTGCCAGTGGTATATTCCGAGTCGGATTCATTGCCTGGGCTCTTATTTATTAGTGTGTGTGTTTTATTGTAATGCGTTTCATTTCCTTCTTTTACTTTGGGCTTCATTCTCCAGCCTCTGTCATGAGCAATGGTTGGTGCTGTGTGAAATGAGATGCATTCAAAATTCTTCCAAGACATAAAGGTAGGGTTTTTTTTTTCTTTTTCTGGTTTGATTTTCTTCTTCTTCTTTTTTTTTTTTTTAGAAACAAATAAAGGGCTTGAGTTTCCTGTAGGACTGGAAACAGTGAATCAGATTTTTACTTTGTTGCTTTGTTTAAAACCTGAAAATCTCAGTCTGGATGAAGCCAAATGTTGTTTAGGGGTTTGAATTGTCACCCTTTCCGGACGGGCCCTCTTTGGGAGGGGGAGCCACCTACAGAGACCGACTTGAGAGTACCAGAAAGGTTGCCTGACTCATGGTGCTGCTGGGCGCTCGGTGGGCACCTGACACTTCCTGTGCTGACACTTGCCTGTTCCGGGGTGACGGCGGGGGGAGGGGGACATTTCAATGATTCAGCACCTGGCATTACTCATAGAATGGTGATTGTGATGGACATGGGCTCTGCAGCCGCCAGTCATGTGACCTGGGACAAGTCCCCAAACTTCTTCACACCTGTGTTCTTGTCTGAAACGGAGTGAGGTCAGCACCCTTCCACAGCAAGTTAACTACCACACCATCTACCCCTGCGGCGCAGGGAGCAAGCAGGCCTGTAGCTGCCAAGGGCCAATCTTGCCGTAGTTGCCTGCCACTCATTAGCAGGGTAACTCAGGGCAAGTTCCCAAAGGTCCCTTCCAAATCTAAAATTGTGTTATCAACCCTTTGCAAAGCTTTTGCTCATATTCTCTTGCCTGCTCTCCAGCCACCATGTCCATTACTCCTGCTACCCACTGCTGTAACTTGAAGGTGTCTCCCCAAAAGCATGACTGGAGACTGAATACCCCCTTGAGTAGTGTTGAGAGCTGGAATCTTTAAGAGGTGATTAGGCTGGGCATGGTGATACATGCCTGTAATCCAAGTGATTCGGGAGGCTGAGGCAGGAGGATCGCAAGTTCAAAGACAGCCTCTGCAATTGAGCAAGGCCCTCAGCAATGTAGCAGGACTCTATCTTGAAATAAAATATAAAAAATGGCTGGGGATGCAGCTCAGTGGTTGAGCAGCCCTGAGTTCAATCCTTAGTAAGAAAAAAAAAAAAAGGTTAGGTCATGGGTTAATGCTGTTATCACCGGAGGGGTTAGTTATCTCGGGGGAAGGTTCCCTCCCTCTCTGGTCTCTTGCTCTCTCTTGCCTGTGATCTTTTGCCCTTTCACCATGGGAGGATGCAGTAATCAGATTCTTACCAGATGCAGCCTCTTGCTCACGACTTCCCCACCTCCAGAACCATAAGCCAAATACATTTCTCTTCATTATAAATGAGCCAGTCCCTGGTATTCTGTGATAGTGGCAGAAAATGGACCAAGACCCCCATGGAGTCATCTGTCTAACACATGCCCAGCATCACCCCACCTCGTGCAGACTCTGCTAGGTGTGAAGGATAAAAAGGTGAAAAGATGGAGTCCCTGGCACGACACGTCTGTCATCTGGTGAGGACACAGCCGTACAAACAGTCAGTTGCAAGATGAGGCTGTCGCTCTGAGTGATGCCCAACATGCTGAGAGACCTTAGGGAGGGGGCGGACAGGTCTGCCAGAAGGAGTCGGAAAAGACCTCAGAGTGCACCAAGCTCAAAGGAGGCTGCAAAGCTAAAGAGGATTTTTTTCCAGACAGGGAAGTAGAGAAAACAGCATGCAGAAACCTGCAGGGGTTGGGGCCAGGGGAAGCGGGACCACCAAGGGCCCCAGATGCTGTGCCAAGGAGGGCAGATGCTGTCTGGCAGGCCAGGGTGAGCTGCTGGGGCACTCTGAGCAGGGCTGTGAGCCAGGATGGCTGTGCAGGTTACAGAGATCACAGACGCAGCAAGGAGGACAGATGGGACCCCCCAAGGCGAAAGGCCAGCCCTCATTTAATGGGACCCAGGCCAGGTACAGTTTTCTTGTTACTACAATAAACTTTGCATTGAAGTGTGGTGTTCACACAAGAGACACGTACAGATCCCAAGTGTGCAGCGCACAGTGGGAGCATATCCAGGTCACCAGTGACACCCAGATCAAGAAACAGGATGTGACCAGCTGAAAAACAATGGTACAATAGAATAACTTCTAATGTAAGAATTTTAAAAAATAATGTTCTAATAGAATAACAACTTTTAATATAAGGATTTTTAGTATAAGTATGTCCCAAATCTTGCCTTAAAAATTTGTTTATTCATAATACGAATATAATTGGGTGTCCTGTACTTTATCTGATAACCTTATCCTTATCCATGTTGCTTCTTTAGCAGTAGCTCATCTGGTTTTTGTTGCCAATAATAATCCATTTTGTGAATAATCCAGATTTTATTTATGCCACTATTGACTGGCTATTGTAGATAACGCTGCTACGCAGCACTCTGAGGCATGTCTTTTAGAAATAAGTATTTGCCTGTCACAACAAGTGTGGCCAGACTCTCGGGTCTGGCAAGGGGCAAATTGGAATTGGAAATAAAGATTCACAAACACAGATTTGGAAGATTAAGCTGGGATCAGGTGGAGCTCTGCCCTCTGATGGAGATGGAGATCTAAAGAGTTATACCGGCAATCTTTATTTATATATGTCTCCTTATCAGGTTAAAGACTATGCAAGCATTATTCTTGGTATTCAGGAAAAAGTTACAGAAACCAGGACATCTATGTAGCAGTTGCAATCCACAGTTGCAAAGTGCAGTGTTAGGAGCTTGGTGTAGCTCTCAAGAAGGTCCTGTGCCCGCCTGCTTTACAGTGACTTGCGGGAACAGGAGAAGGAGCTGGTGAAACATTGTGGCTGTCTAGCATGAGTTCCTTCCTTCCCAGGAACTGTGCGCCTGAGATCAAGGGCAGAGCTGATAGGACTCTCGCACAGAGCCTCCTCCTGCAGGGCAGTGCCACAGCAGCTAAGCATCCCGCGCCCTTGCACCGGAACATTCCCAGGCACCAGTCATGCTGCAGCCATGGGGTCATCAGAGCCCCCCAGTCTCAGTCACTGCTCTCCCATCTTCTGTCACTGCTCTCCACATTTGCCCACCCAGGAGTGGGCTTCCTGGATCCTAGAACATGTTCACACTCAGCTCTAGTAGGTGCTGCCCAGTAGTCCCCCCCGGGTGACATTTCTGCTGTGCTGCCGTCAGTAATGGTTGAGGCTTTTGTGTGCTGTCCTCTGAGGCGACACTCACTCACGGAATTGTCTGTCTCTTCCTTTGAGACGCTCGGGTGGGATGGAGTCAGACAAACAACTCTGTGGTTTCAATTTGCATTTCATTTATGACTAATTAGATCGAGTACTTTATCTTGTGTTTATCGGGTCATTTTGGATATCCTGCTTGGTGAAGTACCCACTCAAGTGTTTTGCCCCTCTTCCCATGGAACTGCCTTTCTTATTGAACTGTATAAGGTAGCTACGTGTCCTTTGTCAGAGACATGTACTGCAGATATCTTTCCTTGGCGTGTGGCCTGCCTTTCACTCTCTAAAAGTCTATTTATGAATAGCAGTTTATTTTAATGTGGTCCAACTGGTGCATGTGTGTTCTTTCTTATGGTTAGCTCTTTTTTTTTTCTTTTTTAATTATCTTTTCAATTCTTAAAAATAAAAAATGTTTAGTTGTCAATGGACCTTTATTTATTTATTTATTTATTTGTTTTTTTGTGGTGCTGAGAATTGAACCCAGGGCCTCACACATGCCAGACAGGTGCTCTGCCACTGAGCTACAACCCCAGCCCAGTTAGCTCTTTTTTTTTTTTTTTTTTTTTTTTTTGGTACTGGAGATTGAACCCAGGGGCACTCCTCCACTGAGCCACATCCCCAGCCCTATTTTGTATTTTATTTAGAGACAGGGTCTCACTGAGTTGCTTAGGGCCTCGCTAAATTGTTGAGGCTGGCTTTGAACTCGTGATCCTCCTGCCTCAGCCTCCCAAGTGCTGGGATTACAGGCGTGCACCACCGCGCCTGGCCCAGTTAGCTCTTTTGAAGTCCTATTTTAGAAAGATTTTGCCCACCCCAAGATGTATGTTTCCTTCTAAAATCTTGTTCATCTTCCGCATTTATATCTATAACCCATCTAGAATTTTTTTTTTCCTTTGAGGTCAATTTTGTTGGGGTATTATGTTCATACAATGTAGTGCACCATGTTAAGTGTACAGTTCAGGGGGTTGTGATAAATGTATATAGCCATGGAATTACAGTCTCCACCAGGATATAGAACATTTCCACCACCCCAAAAAGCTGCCCCACATCTCTTTGCTTCTCAGAATGTGGTCCGTGGGCAGAAGCTTCAGCTTCAGTTTGGAGCTATCAGAAATGGCAGACTATTGAAACCTACCTCAGATCTGTTGAATACAATTTGCTCTTTAACAGGATTCCCAGGTACCTATTTTTTTCTTTTTTTTTTTGGTACTGGGAATTGAACCCGTAGTACTTAACCACTGAGCCACATCCCTAGCCCTTTCTGTTTTTTAGTTTGAGACAGGGTCTTGCTGAATTGCTTAGGGCCTTGCTAAGTTGCTGAGGCTGGCCTCGAACTTGTGATCTTGCCTCAGACTCCCGAGTTGCTGGGACAACAGGCAGACTCCCAGGTACTTTGTATGCTCATTAAGGTTTAGAAACAACCCGAGTTCCTCTGGAGAAAAGTGACAAGCCAAACCTGATGTTCCTCTTGTTGTAAATAGCATGAACAGAAGGAATTCCAAGGTAAATAGACTATTGAGTTTGGGGGTGGGGAGAATGGAAGAAAGACTACATTGGGAAGAAACTGTGAAGTCATCTTAAGAATACTCTCTGCTGGGTGGGGTGGCATGTGCCTGTAATCCCAGTGGCTTGGGAGGCTGAGGCAGGAGGATCACAAGTTTGAGACCAGCCTCAGCAATTTAGCAAGTTCCTAAGCAACTTAGCAAGACCCTGTCCCAAAATAAAACATAAAAAGGGCTGAGGATGTGGCTCAGTGGTTAAGTACCCTAGTTTCAGTCCCAAGTATAAAAAAAAAAAAAAAGAAGAATGCTCTCTGATCTCCCAAACCAAACACCTGTTTTCCTGAGGTCTGGCCCCACAATGTCCTGGTAAGCATGCAACTTGTGAATTTGAGTACAAGATTTGGTGAGACCGAGGGCTCAAGGAGAAGCTTCCTCTTGATTTGTGTGTTCTGGACCAGAAAGAAATCTTAATTTGAGTTGTTTCTTTTTTTTTTCTTCTAAGTTTAATTTTTATTTTTATCTAAAAATATACATATTTGGTTAAAAAATATATATACATATGATTTAAAAAGCCCACTACTACCACATGACTGATAATAAAAAGTAGTGGTCCCACTTTTGGATTCCAGAATGCCAGCATCATAATTGCCACCTCTCCAGATGCACCCTACCCTCCCATTCCTGAGTCCTGGCCTCCCAGGCCTGATCTTCCATTGAGCAAACCTTCTCTACCCTGCCAGGGAGGGGAGGGCAAGTGGGGCCTGCCACTGACCCTCTAGCTTTTGCCATGTGCCCACCGCCTGTGGCAGGGACATCCACTGTCTGAGGCTTTCTGGGGCTCTGCAGAGCCAGCGGGTTCTCCTCTCTCTAGCTCTTTGACCACCAGGCACCAGCTTCCATCTTTCTCTCAAGTGTGTAGATATTTTTAAATTGTAAATTAAATTTCTTTTAAAAATGCAAATAAAAGCACACACATGCATATAGTATAAAGATACTAACAACAGGGGCTGGGGCTCAGTGGTAGGGTGCTTGCCTAGCATGGTTGAGGCACTGGGTTCGATTCTCAGCACCACATATAAGTAAATAAATAAAATAAAGGTCCATCAACATCATTCATATATATATGTATATATATGAATATATATATATATGAATTTCATATATATATATGAAAACTAAAGCAATTTTTAAAAAAAGATACTAGCAATAAGATTTCACATTAATGCACGTGGACTTTATTTACGTGAATGGCTCATGGGAGAAATCCAATTAAGTTTATTTCCACGGGACATCCATCTGTCCTAGCGCCGTCCTTTCTCCCTGGATCTGCAATGCCATTCTCTACTGTATCAGATCTCCATGCAACTATGGATTTAAATCTTGAGTTCTCTGTGCGGCTCCTTAGATCAACTTGTTTTCCTCTGAACAAATACCAGGCTCTCCCTCCCTCCCCTCGTTTTTTGCCTTTTCGATTTTGAGTGTTATTTGATTTCACTTTATATTCTTTTTTATTATTATTGTTTGTTCTAATTAGCTATTCACGACAGCAGAATGCATTTCGACTCATTGTACATGAATGGAGCACTGCTTTTCATTTCTCCGGTCGTGCAGCAGTTAGAGAGAGACACACTGTCTTGCAATCTTACACACACGTAGGGTAATAATGTCCATCTCATTCCACCGTCTTTCCCACCCCTCCCCTCCCCTCCCTCCCCTCCCTCCCCTCTGCCCAATCCAAAGTTCCTCTATTCTTCCCTGAACATTATGGATCAGCATCCACTTATCAGAGAAAACATTAGGCCTTTAGTTTTTTGGGATTGGCTTACTTCGCTTAGCATGATATTCTCCAACTCCATCCATTTACCTGCAAATGCCATAATTTCATTCTTTATCACTTTATATTCTTTCTTATTGTATCAGCTAAACTTTAAATTTTTTTAGTGATCGCCTATGAGTGTAGTTTAGTCTAGTTTAGTTTTGTTTCATTTTGTTTTGACACAGGGCCTCCAACTCCTGGGTTCAAGCAATCCTCTCACTTCAGCATTCTGAGTAGCCTCACCCACCAGCTTAGAAAATTCATCTTAAACTAATCTAAATTCACTTTTTTTGTTTGTTTGTTTTGGTACCAGGGATTGAACCCAGAGGGGCTTAACCACTGAGCCACATCCCCAGACCTTTTAATTTTTTTATTTTGAAACAGAATCTCACTGAGTTGCTTAGGGCTTTGCTAAATTGCTGAGGCTAGCCTCAAACTTGCAATCCTCCTGCCTCAGCCTCCTGGGCTGCTGGGATTACAGGTATGGACTACCAGCAGGGCTGTTAGATGTGTTTTTGCTGTCCTTTATTCTGCTTGGTGTTCTCTGACCTTCCTGGGTCTGTTTTGTTCCATTTGGAACATCCTGGGCCATTCTCACTTCAATGATCCTTTGCTTCCTTCTCTTTTTCTTCTCCATCTGCTCATCCACATATGCATGTTCTATGCTTTTGACACCATCCAGTACTTCCTGGGTGTTCCATTCTGATGGTTTTCCATCCGTTCTGCCTTCGCATTGAGCCTGGGAATTCCTGTTATCCTGTATCAAGCTCACTCCTCTCAGCCATTCTCAGGCTCCCGGTGAACTCCTGGGAGGTGTTGTTTCCTGTTGCAGTCTGTCCTTCCTCCCTTAGGTTTCCATTTCTCTGCTTCCCTTAGCATTGCTCCTTACTTACTGTCTACTTATTTTTTTCCATGAACGTCTTCAGCCTCTTAGTCGTCACCATGTAAACTCCCATCCGACTCATTCCAGCGCCTCCGTCGTGTCTGCGCTCTCATCTGAGGTTGCCTTGGGAGTTGCTCTCCCTTGCCTCCTGTCCTGCCCAGTCCCTGCTGGTGGACGTGTACATGCTGGTGGTAATGGAGCTGCTGCAGGTTTGTCTTGCTGGGATACGGTTTCTGTGCACTGGGTGCTGGTCTGAGTGGTTCTCAGAGCTTCTCATGGCTCCAGCCTCCTTGGTTTCGTCCACTCTTGAGGCTGGGCCCCTGGGCACTCCTTCCCAGAGCCCGTTGTCTTACAGCTCTCTCAGCTGTGACCCGCTCTTGGGAGGCTGAGCCTGTTGGTGTCCTGTTGAAGATGGGGGAGGGGTAACGACCTATAATTTCGGATGAAGTTCCAGCCCTTAGGTGGCCTGTGTTCCAGGCCCTGGCGTTCTCAAGTGCTTCTCCAGCGATGTGGCTTCCCATCTGCCCCAGCCCCAGCTGCAGCATCCGTAGCATCCTTGACCCTGGGCCCTGCTGGCTGTGTCTGCCACTTGGGTGAGAGGAAGGTTGCAGGGGTTGGAGGGGAGAAGTCCCCTTCCTCCAGGAGGGATGAAGCTTCCCATTGTCATCCAACCCCCCACCACCACCACCCCCGTGTCACCTGGCCTACACCAGGCAGGAAGCTGGGGTATTTCAACATGCATGCTCATCCCTCTGCCACAGACACCAGAGCATCTTTCTGTGACCCTCACCGGAAGGAGTGGTGGCATCCCGGGAGGGATGGCCCAGCAAAGTGTCTGGCCCTGGCGTGGACCAGAGCTTCTCACATGAGCTAACCAGCTAGCTGGCATCAGCCTCCAGTGACTTGCCGGGTTCATAGGAGTTTGTGACTCCAGAGATCTGTGCTCCGTAGAAGCAGATCTCAGTGGCTGTGTCCTTCTACAAGCCGGTGACCCTCAAGTTTCCAAGGTGACCGCTTGATCTGTGACCTTCGTTCTCTGGTGGATCCAAGACAGTTGTTGATTTGCCATTTGTCCAGGGTTTCTTGGTTTTGTTTTGGTGAGGATGGGAATTGTGACTTCTGAGCTCTTTCAATGTTGAAGCCAAAACCAGAGGCAGGACCACACTGCCTTCCTACTGTTTGTGGGTTAGGGTGGGCCAGCTGCCCCACGCAGAGACCCCCGGATGACCGTGTCTTAAAGAACAGGAAGAATCTGTTCATTTCTCACACACAACCCAGGGTGGTTTTCAGGATGGCAGGCCAGCGGGCCTCCATGTGGACCTTTGAGACCAGGACTCTCCCATCATGCTCAGCATGGTATCCTGCGGCATCCAGTCGGCAGAAGGAGAAGGTGCACAGGGGCACACAGAGGGGCCACTGATTAGGTCCAGGCTGGGAGCTGAGCCCATGGCTGTGTGCATGTTGCCTGAAACCAACTTAGCGCTGTGGCCACTGCCTGTGTGCAGGGAAGCTGGACATGTGCTCTAGCTGTGTCCCCGGAGAACGTCGGACCTTGGGGACGGCTGCTGCTCCTCACGCGCCTTCCTCATGCTTCACAGCTGCTCTTGACGTCTGCAGGGAGAGAGCCACCTGACCGTGTCTGGGTCCTGCGTGCCTTGACTCTCCTTCCTCCCCTTTGCTTCTCCCATTCTGCTTTGGATCCAACTCCTCCTCTTCTGTAAGAAACTCTGTTAGGGTATTTGTCAGAGTCACATTGGACCCAAATATCATTTTGGAGAGAACCAGCATTGCATCAGTTAGCTTGTCGTCACTGTGACAAACACCTGGGGAAAACTTAAGAAAGAATGATTCACTTTGGTTTTAGAGGTTCCAGTCCCTGATTGGCTGGTTCCATTGATTTGAGATAGAAGTGAGGCAGAACATCGTGGCAGCCTGGAAGCAGAGAGAGGGAGAGAGGAAGGAGCCAGGGACAAGATATAGTCCCGTGGACATGCCCCCAGTGACCTACTTCCTCTGTAGTGACCTTCCTGCCTAGTTTCCACCACCTCCCAGTACAGCATTCAAATCATTAATCCATCAAATAGATTAAAGCCATCATGATCCAGTCACTTCCTTAGTGCCCCACCTGTAACCATTCCTGCCCTGGGGATCAAGCCTTCAGCACATGGGACTTTGGGAGACAGTCCAGATCCAAACCACGACAGGCATCTTCAGGATCATACTTCCATCTTTGGACTTGTAGGGCCTTTCCTTTTACTTTGGTCTGTTTTGTCTTTTGAAGAAGTTTTATAACTTTCCCTGTGAACATCTTGCTTGGTTTTTGTTAAATTTCTTCCTAGTATCTTCTGTTGTTTACAACATCATAAAGAACATCGTTTTACAATTTACATTTATGTGTAGAGCTAGTGTAGAGAGATGCAGTTCATTTTTAAATATTTAATCTCGGATTCAGAAACTAGGTTAGACTCTTTCAAAAATGCTAATAATCTCTACTTTTCTCTATGTAAATGATAATATCCTCTGTGAATTATGACAGGTTTTCTTCTTTTTATACTTACATATTTTATTTCTTTTTTCTTTTCTTTCTCCCCCCCTCCACTGGGGATTGAACTTAGGGGCACTTTACCACTGAGCTACATCCCCAGCCCCTTTTTACTTTTTATTTTGAAACAGGGTCTTACTGAATTACTTAGGACTTCACTAAGTTACTGAGGCTGGCCTCAAATTTGTGATCCTCCTACCTCAGCCTCCAGAGTCTCCGATATTGCAGGCATGTGCCATGTCACCCAGCTTTTTGTTTGTTTTTATGCCCTGCTGGGTAACATCTACAGTGAAGCATTGAACAGTAGCAGCCATGGTGAGCATCCATGTTTTGGTCCCAATCCTGATGGAAAAGCTTTCAATGTTTTATCTTTAAGTATTACAAGTTCGCTGGAGGATTTGGGGGAATTTCCTAAACTAGGTTAAGAAAGTTTATTTCCTTTCTGTTCCTACCTTGCCAATATATCTTATCATGACTACATGTCAGATTTTATTTATTTATTTATTTTTAATTGTTTGTTCTATTTAGTTACACAGGACAGCAGAATGCATTCTGATTCATTGTATGCAAATGGAATATAACATTTCATTTCTCTGGTTGTACACCATGTAGCGTCACACCATTTGTGTAATCATACATGTACATAGGGTAACCATGTTCCTCTCATTCCACCATCTTTCCTCCCCCCAACCTCTTCCTTCCCCTCCTTTCCCTCTACACAATTCAATGTTCCTCCATTCTTCCCTTAACCCCCTCCCCTACTCATTATGTATCAGCATCCACTTATCAAAGAAAACATTCGGCCTTTGGTTTTTTTTGGGATTGGCTTATTTCACTTAGCAAATATTCTCCAACTCCATCCATTTACCTGCAAATGCCATAATTTTATTCTTATTTATGGCTGAGCAATATTCCATTGTGTATGTATACCACAATTTCTTTTTTTTTTTGTATATCTTACTTTTTATTTATTCAGTGAAGATAGGAAAGTACATACAGAGATGATAGATAGATAGATAGACAGACAGACAGATAGATATTGCGAATTAGCATCCACATATCACAGAGAACATTCAACCTTTGGTTTTTTGGGGTTTGGCTTATTTTGCTTAGCATGATATTCTTTAACTCCACCCATTTATCAGCAAATGCCAGAATTTCATTCTTCTTTAAAGCTGAGTAATATTCCACCAAATATATATATATATATGTATATATATACATATATATATATATGATCACATACTGCATTTTCTTTATCCATTCGTCTGTTGAAGGACATCTAGGTTGGTTCCATAGTTTATCTATTGTGAATTGAGCCTCTATAAACACTGATGTGACTGTGTCACTGTAGAAGGTTGATTTTAAGGTCTTTGGGTATAAACCTGGGAGTGGGATAACTGGGTCAAATTGTGGTTCCATTCCAAGTGTTCTGAGCAGTCTCCATACTGCTTTCCATAATGGTTGCACCAATTTGCATTCCCACCAGGAATGTATGAGTGTAATGTAATGTAACTTTTTTCCCATCCTTGCCAACATTTATTGTTGCTTGTATTCGTGATAATTGCCATTCTGGTTGGAGTGAGATGAAATCTTACAGTCGTTTTGATTTGCATTTCTTTAATTGTTAGAGATGTTGAACACTTTTTCATATATTTGTTGATCGATTGTATTTCTTCTTCTGTGAAGTGTCTGTTCAGTTCCTTACCACATTTATTGATTGGGATATTTGTTTTTTTGGTGTTAAGTTTTTTTGTTTTTTTTTTGGTACTGGGGATTGAATCCAGGGGCACTCGGCCACTGAGCCACATCCCCAGCCCTGTTTTGTATTTTATTTAGAGACAGGGTCTCACTGAGTTGCTTAGGGCCTCGCTAAGTTGCTGAGGCTGGCTTTGAACTCGCGATCCTCCTGACTCAGCCTCCCAAGTAGCTTGGATTACAGGCGTGCGCCACCGCGCCTGGCTGGTGTTAAGTTTTTTGAGTTCTTTATATGTCCTGGAGATAAATGCTTTATGTGAGGTGCATGTGGTAAAGATTTTCTAACAATCTGTAGTGTCTCTCTTCACATTACTGTTTCTTTTGCTGAAAAGAAGCTTTTTAGTTTGAATCCATCCCATTTATTGATTCTTGATTTAACTTCTTGTGCTTTACGAGTCTTGTTAAGGAAGTCAGGTCCCAGGACGACATGGTGAAGATTTGGGTCTACTTTTTCCTCTAGTGATCACAGGGTCTCACAGTGAGTTGAGTTTCATGCAGGATGAGAGATTTTATTTTGTTCCATATGGTTTTCCATTTTTCCCAGCACCATTTGTTGAATAAGCTATTTTTTCTCCAGTGAATGTTTTTGGCACCTTTGTCTAGTGTAACCGTATTTATGTGGGTTTGTCTCTGTGTCTTCTATTCTGTACCATTGGTCTACGTGCCTGTTTTGGTGCCAATACCATGTTGTTTTTATTACTATAGCTCTGTAGTATAGTTTGAGGTCTGATATTGTGATGCTTCCTGCTTCACTTTTCTTGCTAAGGTTTGCTTTGGCTATTCTGGGTCTCTTATTTTGCTAAATGAATTTCATGATTACTTTTTCTAGTTGTATGAAAAATGTCATTGGGATTTTAATAGGAATTGCATTAAATTTGTATAATGCTTGGTAGTATGACCATTTTGACAATATTAATTCTGCCTATCCAGGAGCATGGGAAGTCCTTCCATCTTCTAAGGTCTTCTTCAATTTCTTTTTTTAGTGTTCTGTAGTTTTCATTGTAGAGGTCTTTCACCTCTTTTGTTCGATTGATTCCCAAGTGTTTTTTTTTTTTTTTTTGAGGCCACTGTGAATGGGATAGTGTTCTTTATTTCTCTTTCAGTGGATTCGTTACTGACATCTAGGAAACATTTGATTTATGGGTATTGATTTTCTATCCTGCTACTTTGCTGAATTCATTTATTAGTTCTAGAAGTTTTTTGGTGGAATCTTTTGGACCTTCAATGTTGAATAAAAGTGGTGAAAGAGGGCATCCTTGTCTTTTTTCAGTTTGTAGAGGGAATGCTTTCAATTTTTCTCCGTTTAGAATGATGTTGGCCTTGGGTTTAGCATATATGGCTTCTATGATGTTGAGGTATTTTCCTACTATCCCTAGCTTTTCTATTGTTTTGAACATGAAGGAGTACTGTATTTTGTCAAATGCTTTTTCTGCATCTATTGAGATGATCATATACCACTGTTTCTTTACCCATTCATCTGTTGAAGGGCATCTAGGTTGGTCCCACAATCTAGCTACTGAGAACTGAGCTGCTATAAACATTGATGTGGCTGCGTCACTGTAGTGTGCTGCTTTTAAGTCCTTCAGGTATAAACCTAGGAGTGGGATAGCTGGGACATAATGTTCTTAATGTTAATTCTCTCCTAATCTGCTGCCTATATAGTTATATCTACTTTCTATCCACTTTTAGAAACTCTTTATTATGGAAACTTTGAAATATATGTAAAAGTAGAGAGAACAGTGTAGTGGATAGTACTGGGTGTGTTCCCCAGGAAGCCCACTTGGACTTGGAGCACTTGTTTATTGATGAAGGATGTTTTTTAAGGAATTTACATGGAAGGCAGAGAAAAGAACCAGGATTAGGCAGAAGGAACACAGAGGCTGTGGGGTGGACCTGTCATGCACCTTGATCAGCAAGGGGATCTAGAGCTAATGGTGATTTTGGGTTGGCGTTCAATAGCCCCGCATTAGTCAGTCTCTGGGGATGGCCTGTCCTGGGAAGGGTGTAATCATGAAAGAGGGGGGTCTCCAGCCACTCTGAGGGGCTGACAGCCAGAGGCTCTCTGCTGACTGCAGTCCCAGCAGCTGGGCAGCAAGCCCTCCATATTAACTTGTACAGTTTCAAGGTTGGAGTCCAGGTAAAATGCTGGGACTTCAGGTAAAAGCGTTTTACTGGGACCTTGGATTCTGTGCAGTGCATTAGCTAATCCGATGGGTTGACACGAGTTTCACCCGCTACCTACAGGAGGCCGTAAGGCCTGGTTCTTCAAACGAGGTATAAAAGGATGCATTAAAAGAAGATGGGGTGCCACGCAGCCAGAGTCGACTTCCCACCAAGGTGGGGAGCCCCTGCCACTCACATGGCTTGAGGAGGGAGGAGGAGGGCTGCCTCAACCCTGTAGATCCACAAGGACATGGGACAAGTGCTCAGGCAGGAACATCAGGAAGGAAGGTGACACAGTGGTGCCCTGGTCTTGTGTTTCTTCCCCTGTCTGAGGTCCCACGGAGTCTCCTGGACCAAACAATCCAGTTCAGTTAAAAAATATTGTCACTCAGGGCCTGAACTCTCCGGCAAGAGATGCACAAGGGCCCTGGGGACCTGCACTCGTATAAGCAGCACAGGGACACAGCACAGCCCTCATCGGACCGTGGAACAGAGTGGTTCACCTGCAAATGAAATGCAAAGAAAGGAGAGGCAGAGGCGACAGGTTCCTCCCCATGTCCAACCTTGAAATGATGGCAGCGAGGACACAGAACACAGACACCTCCAGGTGACAGGGCGGTGAAAGCACAGAACAGCCACATACTTCCTGGTGACAGCTAGGGCAGCAAGGGCACAGAACAACCACTTCCCGTGCCTCCAGGGCTGCTCTGCCAACCATTAGGAAGATCTCTACGGGGCCCCAAGGCTGCATGCCCAGCAGCTGGGATCCTGACTATCACCAGAGCTTCTGGCGACCAGGGAAGGCCCGGATCTTGCCCGCCTCGTGACTTGCACAGATGTGGAGGCAGAGTCATGTTGTGGAAGGGAGGGCAGCCAGGCCCTGCATTGGCCTCCTGGGGCCACCACCACCGAGCACTGCAGACTGGACGCTCAAACAACGGACATTTTATCCCTCCCCGTTCGGGGGCCTGCAAGTCCAAGGTCAAGGTGTGGACAGGGCTAATTCCTCTCCCGGCCTCTCTCCTTGGCTCCATATTAAAGAACCTATTTTCAAATATTGGTATTTGAGGTAGCAGGGGTGAGAGGTTCCACACGTGAATTTGGGGAGACAGTTCAGCAGGTGTGCCCTCCTGCCATGGGGGCTTCGGCCCTGGGGCAGCCCTGCCAGCCCTCCTCCTTGGGCTATGTCAGGTCATGGTCAGACCTGATTCCAGAGCCAACTGCAAGAATTCCTGACTGTGTCAGTGGATGTGTGAGACCCTGGGACTCAAGACAGCCACACTGGGCTTTGCCCACCACAGGGCGCCTTCAGGAACCTCAAGCCACACACACAGCATGCGTGAAAATCTCACCTGTCTTAAGAGAACAGGCGACTCACCCAGGTGGCAGGTGAGAAAGCTGCAATCAGGGTCCCAGGGTCACTCATAGGTGTGCATGGCTCTCTGCCCTCCCGCTGCTGTCACCTGGAGGTGTGCATGGCTCTGTGCCCTCCTCCTGCTATTGTCACCTGGAGGTGTGCATGGCTCTGTGCCCTCCTGCTGCTATTGTCACCTGGAGGTGTGCATGGCTCTGTGCCCTCCCCCTGCTGCCACCTGGAGGTGTGCATGGCTCTGTGCCCTCCTGCTGCTGCCACCTGGAGGTGTGCATGGCTCTGTGCCCTCCTGCTGTTGTCACCTGGAGGTGTGCATGGCTCTGTGTCCTCACTGCCATCATTGTCATCCCCACTACCATTGAGCACCTTGTGCACCCAGTGCTGAGTTAACTTTTTTAAATTGGCTCTGCCTGACCCATCCTGGGAGCTTCTGGGAGTTCAATTTAAAGTCAGAGAAGCCGGAGCCGGCTGATTCCCTGGCTCAATGGCATGTTAAATCTAGTTCGGTATCTTCCCCGCTTGGCACATTTCTTTTATGACAGTTGGAAGCAGACAGATGACAGGGCTGGGTGCCCTGCCTCTGCACTCGAGGGTCAGGACGACGAATGGCCTCATTACTAGGCCGCCGCTGCTCCCTCCCGCCCCCTCTGCCTCGCGCTCAGATTTCCCATCACGCCTGTGAGGGGAAAGGGCAAGGGGCCTGGCAGGCGGTGGGGAGGGGCATCGGCCGTGCCCGAGGCCTTCTGCATACAGGGCCCCGCGCCGCCCCCAGGGAGGCTTCCTCCACCTAACCGAGATGCTCATGTCCAGCGCGTATGCCCGGCCCCTGCCCACCGGGGGACCTCTGTCCAGTTGCTCTCTCTCCCTGGGCTGCTCGCCTCCCCACCTCCCCTCCTCCTGGCGAGTTCCACCTTCTGCACAGTCTCCAGCCCCGCGCAACCTTCTGCACAGCTGCCTCCCATCTCTGACTTTCCATTGCACTTTGTGATTAAAAAAGAAATCATGGTGCGAGTGTGAAATGGCAAAGCTGCTGTGAAACCAGTTCGGCAGTTCCACAGAAAGTTACCCACCGAGTCACCACGGACCCGGCGCCTCCACCCCAGGTGCGGTCCCAGGCAGCCAGGTAGGCACAGCAGCCCCTGCGGGGGGTTCACGGCAGCACTGCTCGCAGTAACCCTGAGGCAGAAGCAGCCCCCGAACCCGGCAGCAGAAGCTCGGTCAGCAGATGTGGCCCCATCCAGGCAGTGGACTCCGGTCCAGCCGGAAAAAGGAGTAAAGCATCAGTGCGGGCCGTGGCGGGGTAACTGCAAACGTCACGCTCGGTGAAGTCAGACACAGGATCTCATGCCGCGTGATCCACACCTATAGGGTGTGCGGAATGGGAAAATCCATAGCGACAGAGTGCAGGTTAGTGGGTGCAAGGGGCTGGGCAGAGTGGGGAAGGAGGTGTCTGCTGCTGGGATGGGGTCTCCCTGAGGGGTGATGAGATGTTCCAGAAATTGGTAGAGGTGATGGTGGTGCAACATTTTAAGTGTCAATTTGAATGTCTAAATGCCACTAAGTTAGACATTTAAAATGGCCAATTATATGCGACGTGACTCCACTCAGTAGAAAGAAATAAATCATGGATTCTCTGATAGAAGGGACTTGCAACCAAGCCAACCTGATGGGTGATGTGAGACTCTTCAGGGTGACTCCACAGTACCCAACCTGAGGACCTCTGCAGGGTGATCCCACAGCACCCTGACCCCAGGACTTCTGCAGGGTGACCCCAAAGTACCCTGATCCCACGACCTCTGCAGGGTGTCCCCATAGCAACCCGATCTGAGCCCTCTGCAGGTTGACCCCACAGCATCTCAACCCGAGGACTGGGGAGTGTGGGGCACCACCTGGTGAGGAAACCCCACCTGACAGCCACACAGATGGGGGAGGACAGGCTCCCTGCCTCTCTCCCTCCTCCCCTTCCTTCCTTGCTCAGTGGCCACGTAGAACCTTGTCATTTGCCTCTCATTTCGCAGTGTGGCATTGTACGGAGCGGCTGAACTCGGTGGTTAAGTCTCTGGACTTGAGTTTAAACCTGGCCTCCTCCAGTAGCTGCTGTGAGCGAGTTCCCGCTTCCCTAAGCTCTGGTGCCTCGTCAGTGAGACCAGGGCAGCTCTGGTCTCACCCTCATAGACCCAGGCAGAGTGTGGGTTGGAGGCCAGCAGAGCCACGTGTGGCAGAGTCAGCTGAGACAAGGGTCATTATTGCCATTTATGATCGCAGTCCTTCCGCTGTCCTTGTTTGGGTTTTCAGATTAATCACCAATGTGGCCTTCTCCCTGGAGAGTTAGGGTGACCATATAATTTATTGTCCAAACCAGGACACTTTTTGTTTTAATTAACATCCAGAAAATGGACTCCCTTTGACGTGCAGCTCTATGAATTTTAATGCCTACGGGGCTTCGTATAAGCACCTTCGCATCAGAATGGCTCCATTCTTCTACAAGAACTCCCTAGAGCTACTCCTCCGTAGTACACCCACCTCTCATCCCAACCCTGGCAACTGCTCTTGTGTTCTGACCATGGTTTTCTCTTTGCAAAAATGTCTTATCAATGGATTCATGTAAGATGCAGTCTTCTGAGACCAGCTAATTTCGCTCAATGTACAACCTTTGAGATTCACTTAGGACACTACATGTACCATGGGAAAGTATTTTGTTCCTTTTCATTGCTGAGTGATTTTCCATTGTATGGATATACCACATTTGTCTATTCACCCACTGGTGGACATTTGGGTTCCTTCCAGTTTAGGGCAATTTATGTACCCAGCCATTATAAACAGTGTACAGATTTTTGTTGAACATAAGTTTTCATTTTCCTAGGGTGAATATGTAGAAGTATGTAGGAGTTTTATAAGAAACTGCCAAATTTTTCCAGGGTGGTTGCCACTTTGCGACCCTGCCAGTAACACGTGAGTTCCGGAAGTTCCGTGTCTTTAGCGCTTGGTAGCATCTATTTATCTATCTATCTATCTATCTATCTATTTATTTATTTATTTTTGCAGTGCTGGGAATTGAACCCAGGGCCTTGTGCTTGCAAGACAAGCACTCTAACAATTGAGCTATATCCCCAGTCCTATGTTTTTTAAAATGTTAGTCATACTTATCATTGTGTAGTGGTATCTCATGTGGTTCTAATTTGCATTTCCCTAATGGCTGACCTTACGGAATGGGTTTGTCATGTGCCTATTTAGCATTCCTATGTCCTTTTTGGTAAAGAATCTGTTCAAGTCTTTTGTCCCTTTTCAGGTTGGGCTGTTGGTTTTCTTTGAGCCGACTTTTGGGAGTTGTCTGTATGTTCTGAAATCCTTTGTTGGATTTGTGACATGCAAATATTTCCATCCTGACCTGTAGCTTGCCTTTTTATCCTCTTAACAGCATCTTTACAAAGCGAAATTTTTAGATTTCAGGAAGTTCCATTTTTTTTCTTTCATGGATAGTGTTTGGGTGTCTCGTCCAAGAACTGTATCTGACTCATTGTCACCAATATTTTCCCCTATGTTTTCTTCTAAAAGTTTGATCATTGTATGCTTTCTATTTAAGCATATGATCCACTCAAGTTGAGTTTTGCAGAAGGCCTTAGGTTTGTGTTGAAGTTTGTGTTTTGAATCATGACAGCCGATTGTTCCAGCATCATTTATAGGAGAAGACTATCCTCCCCCTACTGAATTGTCTTTGAACCTTTGCCAAAAATCTGTTGGCCTTATGTGTGCTGGGGGTTCATTTCCATGCTCTATACCATTGTTTTGACCCATGACCCTGTCCTTTGACCGATGCCACACTCAGTAAGCCTTAAAATCAGGTCTTCAAAACTACCTTGCCTATGCTAGTTTCTTTGCCTTTGCATAAAAATTTGAGAATCAGCTTGTCTATATCCACCAAAAGAAAAATCCTACTGTGACTTTTATTATACTTGAGTCAAATCTATAGATCAGCTTGGCGAGAGTTTATTTAAGTCCTGTTTGATTTCCTTCACAGTGTTTTACAGTTTTCAGTAAACAGATCTTGTGCCTCTTTTGTGAGATTTCTATGTAAGTGGTTTGGGGGGATTGTTTTGGGGGGTGGATAATGGGAGCTCCTCTCCATCACACTGGGAGGACCTTGAGAACCGGAAGAGATACCCCAGGGCAAGTCGTGGAACAGGTGCCACTTGGGAAGCAGCCTGTGGTAGGGACTCCAGCTGTGAATGTGTTCCTTAAGAAGTGATGCTCGATGGGGCACAAAGCCCAGATGTGACCTTTCCCTTCCGGTGCATAGCTGGGCTGCTGCTTCTTGGAACCTGAGACATTAGTCTCAAGATTATAAAGTAGCCAAAGATTGCATTATTTTAAGGGGTTGTTTTTAAATTTTATTTGTTTTATTTTCATAGTGAAAATATTCCCTGTATGCGTGCACATGTGTTTGTGGTCTGGGGATTGAATCCCAGGCCTTGAGTATATTGGGCATGTGCTTCACCACTGAACCACATTCCCAGTCCCCAGTCCAGGGAAAATATTCTTTTAAAATTTTCAAATGATATAGACAAAGGTATTAAGTCCCTTCCTCTTCATAGCCCAGATCCCAGCAAGCCCCCTGAAGCTCCATTCCAACATACTCCCTATATCCCAGATCCCAGCATGCTCCCTGAATCCCAGATCCCAGCATGCTCCCTGAATCCTGGATCCCAGCATGCTCCCTGAATTCCTGGATCCCAGCATGCTCCCTGAGGCCCAGATCCCAGCATGCTCCCTGAGGCCCAGATCCCAGCATGCTCCCTGAGGCCCAGATCACAGCATGCTCCCTGAGGCCCGGATCCCAGCATGCTCCCTGAGGCCCG